>QFDD01000949.1:0-31517 GCA_006871305.1 Vachellia collinsii
AATATTTAGTGGCACATTTGGGTGTCCAGGTGCAACAAGATGCTAACCAGTACAATGCCCATTCTAACTTGTTTTCCATGTCAAACTTGAGATTGATGGCTCTGTTTTAAGTTCGGGTAGTAGTGGATGTGGCGAACTACTCTGTGGGGAGAAGATGACATGGTTAAGTGGCTACATCTGCAAACCCCACATCAGTTCCCGGTAGAATCTGGAAATTGAATTAGGGAAAGAAGTCCAAGGAGAGGGGGGAGAGAGAGAGAGAGAGAGAGAGAGAAATAGATGAAGATGTAGAAGAGGGTAGAGAGTCTAGAACCAGAATCTGAATTCTAGAAGAGATAAGAGATTTAGAAAACTGTATAATATCCTCATTCATGATTCAAGATTAATCCATTCAAACATATAAATAGCTTACCCATAGAATAACTGAAGATAATCTCTCATAACTAATAAAGATAATCTCCAATAACTGATACTAACTACTCCTATATTAAACTGAAAATAACGTAACACATGTATTAACTCCTATAATTCATGAACTATCACGTGGAATCCTATCAGATCCTCCAGCTATTGTAGAGATCACAGGTGTCATTCAAGGTCTGCAAATATGTTGGAACAAAGGCCACATGAAAGTTGAAGTTTCGACTACTTGAATTGAAGCGGTGACCCTGCTAACATGAGGTTTTGATATTAATTATCTTTATAGAGATACAGTAGAAGATGCAAGACTTTTGATGTCAAGGAATTCACAAATCCCTAGAGAAATGAATACCTTGGCGGATCATCTTGCGAAGATGACTCATAATCTAATGGGCAATTTTTGCATTTTTGACCACCCTTCACCTTATGATCAAGAGGAGGATGTAGATTTTGGAACTTGGGGCATACAGATTGCAATGATCTTTTGAGCTAATGTGTTTCAGTTTTTAATTAAAAAAAAAAAATAGAGTGGACAAATCATGTAACCAATTTCACTGAAGATGTATTGAGTATGGGAAATACACGTTGGAAAGCTACTCCTCACAGAATGCAACAGCCGGGCAGAACGGAGACTAAGAGCATCCGCCTCCCAATGCACCTCAGAACAGTTTTGTTTTCTTCGTTTTCTCTTCTTAAATTAAAAAAGAAGCCGTAGACAGATTGTATGGGAAATTTCAATTAGTTAGTGCCAACAATGGAGAGTTGCAGCAATTAGATAGGGAAAAAATGTAATCTATTTAATTGAAGATGTATTATCTATTGGAAATCCATGTTGTAAATGCTACTCTTCACACGATACAAAATCTACTGAACTAAGAGACCGAAGATCCATTGCCTCCAATTGCACCTCAAAATAGATTTCGAAAGGAAAAAAAAAAAATCCTCCAAGCAAATGAAGGATCCGGTCAGGCCACATATTATGTGAGAATATGCCAAACTTGGCGCAAAACAGCATCTTGCTATCAGGCAAATCATCTATCTTCTCAAAGGCTCTAACTGTACTTCCACTCTTGAAGAGGAATCTAAATCTGCCTCAGCAATTGTCCTCGTTGGGCTCAAGAGATCAAGAGAATCCTCTGACTCAAGATTACCAAACACCCAATTGCTTCTTCCAAGTATCCGATCCCTTCCGATCTCCCTTTCACGGTATTCTAGATAGGCAACCATGAGTGCAAGGGTTAAGAACCAAACAGCCAAAGCCCAATTGAGTCCATGAATATTATCAGCGCCATATCTCTCTCCAAGATGCTTCATCCCAGTAAACAGTGCCGCGATGCCCACGACAATGGCAGATCTGCCAACAATTATATGAGAATATTCCCAAAGAAGCCTCTTCATGGGCACATGCTCCCCATTCCCTGGCTTTGGAGGCCTTAGGTATGCATTCACTGGCTGTGTACAGGCCAAGATCATTGCAGCAAAGCCGACTTTAACATGTAAAGAGCTTAAATAGAAACCCTGCAGCTCTCCCACAGCAAAGAGAAGGGCAAGTAAAATGATAGCTAGCCCTGAATATTGCAAGTATATATGAATCCTGTACCATAAATCACCCTTGAGATGCTTTGCATATCTGGCTGCCAATATACCGCCAGGAAGCAAGATACCCCATGCAAGAAACATCATAATGCCATGCACCGCTAAGACCGGAAGCAAGTCTTGCTCTGCTTCCGCAGAACCCCGCATCAGTAGTACACGGATGGGCCTACTGCTTGTAACAGAATGCATATTCCTCTCGCTAAGATTTTTATAATTCCATGAAGCACCCATTGCCCAAATGACATGAAGAGGAGTAGTGGGATCAATAATATTTCTACATTCTGGTCTATCCCCTTTACTACAAGACGGGTTCAAGGGACGTGTAAATTCCAAAGTGATGATGCCATTTTCTGTTTTGCATCTGACATATGTCAAGTTCTCGTTTGTTTCATGTATACTTGAGGCATCCTTTCCATCAATCCAATAAGTGTTTACACGACCAACCGCATTCTCATCAATCCAACCTACGTAAGCGTAACTTTTTACCATTCCAGTTCCAAATCCTATTGCAAGATATCCACTTTTTTTCTCGGCACGAGCTGCAATAGATATTGTATCCTTTGACAGCGTCCAAAAGAAAGTAACCTGTTGATCATCCAGAACAACACTGCTATTGTACATGTCTGACAGACCCCCATCAACCACCTCCACTATCCAACCCATCTTCTTTTCAAACAATGAATGATAGTAGATATGATCAGGAGTGTTCCTGTCAGGAACCCAATCTAACTCTTTGGGACTGGCTTGAACTCCTTCAGCTTCAGGGCCTCCAAAATAAATAGTCTCGGTCAAATTCCTCAAAGTTGCATTTCCACCAATTGGATCTGATGTAATATAAAGTGCAACATCATGCCCAGCTTGTATTGAAAACTTAACTGGCACCCCTCTTTCCACTCTTAACAGAGGAGCTTCCTTTTTGTTGATGTATAGAACTTTATCTGGATTCGGAGGGTTTGGATAATGCAATGCTGGGCCTGATGAAATTACCAATGGAACTTTAGCATCTGCAATGATAATATCCTGGTCTTCCTTATCCTCTGCATCAATAGGACCTAGACAGTCATTCAAATGATCTGACACATTCAATACCAAATGCCCATAAGTCTCAAATGGTGGTCCCCCGTGATTTTGAGGAAGATAGTAGGGCCGAATAGAGTCAGGAGGTTTAATCAACCCCAAAGCCCAAATCACAGTCATATTTGCTGTATGGTTCACGGGGAGATCAAACTTTTCTTGCACCTTACTCAATGGCCTCCGATATCGAACAAATGAGACCCCATCCTTCCTATGCCCATAGATTAACTTTGTTTTGTTTTCTAAAGAAACCCCTTCTGATGCTTCATAAACTGAATCAGGACAAACCCCTTCCGGCGATCCATTGCTCTTATTCATACACTCACTGTATTCGGTAATGTAAAAGTCATCAACAAATGGAAAACCATCTTCCTTAAAGCCTGTCACAACCACATCAGCTCCAATCATGAGTTGAGAGCCAGAAGAATTCGGGTCCGCCCACCCAAATGACATGTAATTTAGAATTCCCGTAGCAGCCTCCAACCCAATATCAATGAAATCCTCCTTAACGTTTAGCGTCCACCGAACTCTGAAATCCTTTGATAGAACCTTACAGTT
This sequence comes from Vachellia collinsii, assembly GCA_006871305.1. Classification (NCBI taxonomy): domain Eukaryota; kingdom Viridiplantae; phylum Streptophyta; class Magnoliopsida; order Fabales; family Fabaceae; genus Vachellia; species Vachellia collinsii. Next base: position 3,649 of record QFDD01000949.1, read on the forward strand.
CTCAAACATGGTTGGCTCCGTGTGATTGCGGCCCCGGTCTGTCCCATGACCGGCGTTGCTTGAAGGCGACGGAGCCAAACTAGGACTCAGAGAAATCGCAGTACCATTCATCAAGTCCCCAAGCATGACATGCCCAAAATCGGAGGCAGTGGGGACATCCCACACAGCCAGAACCTGGATCATATCCCAAGTAATATTCTCCATCAAACGCACGACAAAGCTAGCATTATTGTAAGTATCGTTCAGTTTATGATCAGACAAGATGAATCCCGCAGTGAAGTTTTCCAAATCAGGATTGATTGCACCCCACCAATGGACATCGTCCCCAGAAAGCATATCGAATTGTGAAACCCTAAATGAACAATCATCAATAATTTTCACATACCCTCTTAGCTGGCGCTGAACCATTTTGAACTCGGACTCCGAATCGACAACAGGGCTGTTCCGGCCGCAATTTCCATCGGGATCCGCATACCCAAAGAACAAGAAGTTGAAGAGGAATGCTACGAGTATGGATTTATGAAGCATGAGGATGGGATCCAAATCTAGAAGATCTACTATGAGACCAATCCTTGGCGACCCGAATTGCCGCTTATCAAACAGTGAGGAACCCAGAAGAAGAAGGAAGCACCGGAGGTTGAGATCACCGTCGTCGCCGGCAGAGTATCGTTGGGCGTGTTCTGTATTGTAGTTGTAATTTTGAAAGTCCGTTGTTGCGCGTTGGGGTTGACGTGGGAATACGAAAGGCGAGATCTTTGGTTGCTTAGCCCTGAGAAGACAGAAAGCTGGAAACGGGGTTGCAGGGAAATGGTATTCAATTTGTTGACAATAAAAACTTAATTCGAGTCCCAATTCCCCCAATAATATATATGATCAAGAAAATTCCTCCAACAACTTCACAGATTTTATTATGAATTAAAAACCTTTTTCATATGTCGCTGGAAGCTTGAATAGTAAGTCATCCAATTAATTAATACTGATAATAAATACATTTCACAACACATGTTGACCCCAACATAATTTTTTAATTACATTTTTTAGTTCTTTATTGGCGCCCCCCCCCCCTCCAAAAAAAATTGGGACGTGGATATGTATGGTTGTAACATTTGATGCAATAAATATAAAGAACTGAACTAAAGCTACATATGGTCCTTAATTTTATTACTAGCATTACTAATTCGGCTTTGATGACTCAAGACAGTTAGAGAAACAGTATCATAATTCTCCAGAAAATCCGTCCAAAGAAGTCTAAGGTAATTCTGAAATATAAATTAGAATGTTGCTCCGCTGGATGAAGCATAACATCAATTTTGGCGTGTAATGACATTTTCAACCTTGACGCTGGATGAAGACCAAGCTTACTTGACTTGAAGTTCTGAAGAGCCAGTGCTCAAATTCCCCATGTAACCCCTTTCCCAAAGATAATTTTATACCAGAGCAAGAAATATTCATTATACAAATTCACTCCATGCTTAAAGATAGTGTTTTAAAACAAAAATACATAACTGGCATAGTTTAAAACACTGTGCAGAGAGTCCAGCATAAGTATGTTACTACTCTAGATAAATTCTTCAACGTTCCAAGAGCTGTAACTTGATTGAGATGTGGGGTTGAGCACCAAGAAGCACCAAAGAGACACCTTTCGAAAGTAAGACGACAAGAGTTAGATCTAAATCTTGATCCATTGAAGTTCATTTGTTATTTAAATTTGTGATATATGACTCCTTTAACTTAGCATACCTGTATATCATATTTCTTGATCTTATGGTTTAAGATCTGCAAAAGGGCTAAAATTCAGCACCAAGCATAATTGAGGTGGTTTCGATTTTGATATGCGAAATAGTACTGATTCCAATTTAAAACAAAATAAGAAAGATGAAGGTTGCAAACCATGTCATTATCTCGTATACGTTCCAAATGATTATCAAATATCTTCTCCAGTGACAGGCTTCGTATATTCCTACCGGTCAGGCTGTCTCCATCTACAATCTAAAATATTCATTCAAACAGCATCAACCCCTACAAGATCCAGGTAACTAAAATTCAACGTTCTGACAAACATCTCCCAGCTGCACTTCATAACAATCTTAGAGAGCTATAAAAGGACGAAAACTAGAATTTTCAGCACACCTATTTCTTCAAAATGCTTCGTGCTGCTTAATAGATATCAGGATCAAAATAATAACCGACATTGTCAGAGAAATCACTTCCATCCGAGAATGCATAAAAGTCGTACTGATAATCATCATCTGACAAGAAATCTGTGTCTGAGATCCCCAACGGATAGTCTTCATCAAATGATCCACAATCACGAATCGTGGCATCAAAAGGGTAGTCATCAGTGGGGTCATTTGGACGATGTAGATCTTTGATCTGTTCAGCACATCTTTTCCCCAAAGTTCCTTCCAAATTAATATTGAAACATTGTCGCAGGTCCAGGGATTCAAGGTGAGAACAACTATCAAGAATAGCACGCAGACCAGCATTAGTCAGCTTGTTCCCAAAAAGCTGGAGATGGCGCAGCTCAGGCATGGTTTTTGCAATAGTAAATGCCTCATCATCAGATTCCATGAAAGGACTTCTGAAACCCTCTATATTGAATTTCAAAGATTTTATATGAGGGCAATTTCGGCCAATAACTTCAAGAGAATCCTTAGTTATGTTGCCCATTGAAATGTCAAGTTCCTCTAACAGTGGAAGCTTCCCAGCAACTTCACATAATCCCTCATCAGATATATCATAACAGCAAGCAAGCCTAAGACGACGTAGGTGGCTTGTACTGTAAAATAACACGGCATGATCACAAGGGGTGATGTTAACATGAGAATACTCAAACAGAAATGAGTAAGACATACATAGTCAAATACATAAATATAAACAAAAATTTTAACAGCAAGTGCGGACACATAAACAGATCATATTAGTTCCAAAATATAAAACGACAACTAAATGAAGTCAAGATCATCTTTTTTCTTTGCTGGTCGAAATGGAGGAAGGCATCACAAGTCATTTGTGACGACATAGGCAAAATACATGCTAAGCTTGAAAAAGTTTTACCAAACTACTATATGATTACCATATGGCACTGAATGTTGAGAAATGAAGGGACAATATGAGCAAAAACTTGGTGGTAAGGGTATTAAGGTGGACATGTGGTCATATGAGGAAAAAAATATCTATAATGATTGTATATGCAGAAAAGTTGGGGTACCATGTATCGAGAAAATAATAGTATAAAATCATTTAAAATGGTTTGGATAAATGCAAAAGAGGCCAATAGAAGTGCCAATGAGATGAGTTGGGCAGATAGGCTTTTGTCCTATGAAAAGATGTAGATGATACCAAGAGGATTTAAATCCTCCGAGTTAACCACTACCCTTATCACCTGAGTTAACCTTGGATGGCATCTAGTTTCATCTTTCAAAACAACTATCATAAACTCAATCCAAGGCAAGGAGAAGCATTGTCTAAAACTCGGAACTTTAAAGGGGAAAAAGGAAGAAAGCAAAAGGAAAATGTTGACATCCTCCGATTCAAATTTCCACATAACTTTTAACTTTTGTAAAGTGTGGTTCTGTTCCAACAACAGAAAAATGATAGTGCTTGGAGAATCTCTTCAGGAAATAATGGGTTTGGCACATTGCGGGGAACATGGAGGAGCTGGACACAAAAACTTGCTTCTTAAGTTTCAATTAACCATTCATTTATGATTTACCCATGTTCATAAATGCTTAAGAAATTGAATTTCAAAAGCTTCGTTTCTTTAAAGTCTGATACATGTGGCCAAGATCTTCCCATCTCTACTCCCCTCCCTCTCTATCTATTGCAGCTTTTCCATATTAACCTAAGTATTGTTCTTATGCCACATGGCCCAAATTATGCCTAAGTAGACTAAGTAACAACAAATAGGGGCCATGATTTCTCGTTGAGGCACACCTTGAGCTTCAGGACTATTAAGCCGGAGCATGTGAGCTGGCATTTCTGCAACTCAGTTGGTGGCTGAAGGCGTTTCCACTTCAGAATTGGATCAAGAGGATTTAGTAGTGTAAGTAGAGAGAGCTCCTCATTATATTTTCATGTTAAACAATAGGATAGAAGGATAAATTTTCCATAAAAAAGATGAATTACTTACACCTAACACGACGGCTTAATCAAAGAGATTAAGTCAAGCGGAAACCAAATGTAAGGAGTATCGAGTTAAGTTATTTCAAACAAGGATTTTATCGCATATGATCATGCAAAACAAGTTAAAACAACCATAGCTTACTCTAAAGCCCCCATTTTTCAGCACGCTCATTTAGTCATTGTAAGTTTTTCTGAAAACTACGCAGCCCCTGGGCGGGACACAAGCATGCACACACCAAATACATACACACATGAAAATGTTGCATTATAGTTACGATTCTTTCAGCTCTAGAAATTTTCGAGAATTCTCCCATTGGAATGCAAACTTAGTTTGTCCAAGAAATAGGGCATCTCAACAACTATAATTAATGAAAGAAAGTTGCGATTAAATCTGCAGTAACATCATCTCATTGTAGCGTAAGGAATGGAAAACGATACATCCAATGTTGATTTCAGCACAATCATTATTTACATTTCCAACTAAATATGCTCCCTTTAGCACGATACAAAAAAGACCCAAATGAAAAGGAAAGGAAGTCTTCATAGTTCAAAATGGTTGCAACTTTTAGGAAACATAACCCCAAAAGGGTTTCCGCAATCCAGAATGCATTCAATATTCACTTAAAAACTCATATGAATAGGAGAAATAACCGACATATCAATCCCTTTTCGAAGAAAGAAAGCAAATAAGCAATCATATCCATGAGTACCACTCACTCAAAAGAAACTCATGGTGATAACAGCAACCGAAAAATGGGAAATTCATAGCCATAAAAATTTTTACCCCACAAACCCACGAAAAACAACTACCTAGAACGTTCGAAAAGTAACCAAAAAAAAAAAAAAGCGTGTGAGTTCACCTATCAGTGATGTACTTGAGCAGATCATCAGTACCGAAGTATTCGACATTAATATCGACCAATTGACCACAGCTTCGGTCAACAGCATGGCGACACATAATCTCCAAATCGTAAGGCATATCATGGAGATCCCCCAGATTTTGCATGTCAATGGCGCGCCACATGTTAGGGTCCTTACAGATACTCCGCCAAGAAGTGCATACACGCTGAGCACTCGCGAGGATCTCCACTGCGCCAAGTTTCAGGAGAATCGCGGCCGTCACGTCCCGAGGAAGGTCCAGCCAGTTCCTGGTTTCACGCTCTTCATTCTCAGATAGTTCGTTCGTAGACGAATACGAAGCCAATGCTGAGTCAGACGAACAAGACGACATGATTGAAGCTCCCCCCAGAAACCGATTCTGCGCCGAAGAACAGAAAATTGGATGGATTCAAAATTTAAACCCTCGTCCTCCCCTCAGGCGGTGGAATGAAAATTGGGCTTTTGATAATTTTATCAATCACAATGTCCGAACGGCATAGGGATTTTTGGAATTTGGATCTTCCGCTCCAAAAAAATCTTCGAGAGATTAAGATGGTTTTTTTAAGGATTATGTGAAGAGAACTTGTTAATTGCATTCTATAACTATTTTTTGAGACAGCATAATAACAGTCATATTGAGAAAATTAATTGGGGCAGTTAATTGAGTGAAGTAATGTTCCGGAACTAGGCTTTATTTTATTTTATTTTATTTTGAGCAAAATAGTGTGGCAAATTACTGTGTATTGGTAAAATTAAAAATTTCAATTGATTGTTTTAGAAGAGTTAGACTGTCAATATTTTTTGTTGAGAATTTCTAGGAGCACAGGTAATTTTTTTTTTTTTTTATGAAAGGAGCACAGGTAATTTTTAGGTGAAATATGGTTTGACTAAGACCACTTCATTATAAAATAAGCTTGTCTCTGTATGTAATCTTTTTCACCGTAATTTTGACAACAATAAATTAATTGAATGGATATCAAAATCATTACATACTCTGATGATTTTATTTAAAGGAAATTATGTTTTATATTTTAGTTAATTTTTAATTTGATGATTTTATTTAAAGGAATTTGTTATTTCTAGGAGTGGAAACAGATCAAACTTCACCTCAAATAGGTTAGATGTGTTTTGTGTGAGACTGGCCTGGCCTATAACCTGTGTATATGCATTCTTTCAAACATGTGCCTGGGTTTATATGAGGCCTGACTTTGGGTCTGTATCCACCCCTACTTGTCTCTAAAGCATTTCTATTCAATTATATAATATATCTAGTGATACCTAATAGCTAATTAAGTAAGGATGTTTTAGTCTTTTAACAATATTTAAAAATTCTCTAATAAAATCTTTTTGACCTAAATAAGAATTTGTTAAAATGTAAGTTTGAATTTAAATTTCAATGGAATTTAACTAGTATTCTCTTGAATTCATAATTTATAGGAATTTACTATATTTTTTAGTATGGAAAATGTACACATTTTATTACACATGCAATTAAAAACAAAACCATGCTATAGGCTTTTTTATTTTTTTTTTATTTTTAAAAATATGCATGCAATTAAGTTACTGGTATTAAATGTGTATATATCTTTTAACAAAAAAAAAAAACTCTTCAGTTAGACTGTTAGAACTGATCAAACAAGTTTTATGGTGAAATAGAGGCCCAAGACCCAGACAATCATAGCATTGAGCCCACAGTTTTTATTTCCACATTTAACTGAAATGGCTTTTTTATAATTAATGACCAGGAAATGATATCTAATTGAGTAATTGTAGATTGTTTGATATATACAAACACGTGTGTACAATATTATCAAAATCTGATGAATAAAGTCGAACCTTGTTTGAACTGATTCAATTTCATGGAATGTTTTTTGAGAAACATACAAATATAAAGCATAACTCATTTTTTAAATATTTAATTAAAAATTCATAATTTTAATAACACTTAAAACATTATATGCCTTACATTATCTTTAATAAAAAAAATATAAATATCTTGTTAGGATTTTGAATTTGTTCGTCTGAATTAAAGAACTCTATTTATTTAGCTTCCATTCCATGAAAATAATTCTTCACTTCCCACTTAAAAAAAAAAGATTCATTTTCTTTTAATCAATATTGGGTTATTTTTTTCATACAAAGGGGTTGTTGAGAAATGGAGCAAAAATTGCCTTTTGTTAATTTAAATCCAATTTTTTTAAGGGTGGAAAAAGCAAGAGACAAAAAAAAATCCCTTAAAGACACACTGGTTGCTGGCATTAATAAATATATAAAACGAGGGATGTTTGTTTTACAGAAACATTTTGGTCATAAAAGAAATGGGATCTTAGTTGGATACATCTAATCCCCCATGTGGTTTTGGATCTTGAAGAGAAGGGACAAAAGAACCACAGGCTATGGAAAAAGTCAAAAATAACAACCAATAATTGCGCAATAACCAACCACATCAAAACCAACACCAACTTAAGGATATTACCGAATTAGAAATGGTGAAATGGAAAGGGAAGATTTTCCATAGCGCAGAGAGAGGGAGAGGGAGAGGGAGAGGGAGAGGGAGAGGCTGCAACAAAGCAATCTCTCTTTCTTGGATCTCTGCGGCAATAAACATACAAAACACAACACATTGCCATTCAAATTCTGTCACAATCATAACAATCTATCCATTTCCTCCTCCTTCTTTCTTCTTGTACCAGAGATTATTCTTAGTTTCTTCCTCCGAATGCATACAATGAATCAACTTCGAGCAGCTTCAGCCCCAGAATTAATACCTTCTTCTAGCAGCAGCATTGAACAACTTGGTGAAGAAAATGTTGGTTTAGAAGGTAATCAATCTATGATGTTAGATTCTATGTATTGGTCTTCTTTTTGTTTTTTTGTCAGAACCTGCATGACAAGATCTATCATATTGTATTCAATCAGGAAACCAATGAAACAAAAAATTATTTAACACAGAATGTACCAGAGAGAGAAAGCACACAATATAACTCTGATACCATACTGCATTATTCATCTTGTCTCTGTTGTTTCTTAGGGGTTGCCACCAATGTGAAGCTGTTGTTGAAATTGATTCAAGATCATAATGTGGGTAACTCAAAAGATAATTTGGAGCGCAAAACTCATAGGGTGGCTGGAATGATTTCTATAATAGATGAAGTTAAGAACAGGATTCAGAATATTCAAACAACTTCAAAGAGAAGAGCTGAACTTAGGCGGTGCAACACGGATGTTAAGCCTAATATTCCGAGCCCAAGGGACAAAAAATCTCCTGAACTGATCACAGATGAGAAAGAAAGGCTGAGGAGAGAGCTTCATGCAAGCTTGATAGCAAGACAGAGCATTCAAGCCATATGTTCAAGTTTGGGAAAAGAGAAGCAAATAATGGCAGCAGAACTTGCAAGAAAGGCTCAAGAATTGTCAGAATTGGAGGACTATATTATTGATCTGAAAGATCAGAACCATATGTTGATGGAGAAATTGCGCTCTTGCAGCTTAGAACAGCACAAGGAGAGGGGTAGTGAAATGGAAAGGCAAGGCAACATGGCGATGCAAGAGAGAAACAAGGAACTCTCAGAGCAACTCCTAAAGGTAAATGATGGCTTTCAATATCTGAAGAAAAAGTTACAGGAAACACAAGAGGAGAACACGCAGATTCTTGCTACAATGGAGGAAATGAAAGTGGAAGTTCAAGCAGGCATTAACAAGGTACATGGCATCAAGGAAGAATTGGCAACAAATGGAGAGGACGACCTCAACGTCAAGGAGGGCATTTCAGCTTTAGAGCATATGCTTGAATCTCTCAGCTTGAAAATTTCGAAACGTATGCAAAAGCAAACTTGGGATCATTAATACAAAAAAAAAAAAAAAAAACCCAGCGAGTCCTAAGTAGCAGCGGAGATGTATAAGAGGGGACCTGAGATCATTATTCACTCTTCGCCTGCCTCATTACTCATTGTCAGTTCTTGAAAGCATGCTTAGATCATGAAAAGAAAGGAAGCCATGAATTAAATAGTTTGCCTTTAACAATAGTTCGTGTTATGAGGGTGAGATGAGTCAAAGTAGAGTAATCTTGCACATATTCCTGAAACTTCAGCTTTTTGTGTCCACTGTCACCAGAGTTGTATATTCTGGATTCTTTCCTTTCCTTTCCTTTCTCCTTTGTACTCTGCCTGCAGTCCCATACCCAAGCTTTGTTCAATTCATGTTTCACTGGGAAAAGAAAATTCGAGGACCACATGTGGCAGTTTAATCTTGTAATTGATAATTATAAAAGTTATATATGTAACTAGTTATCAAGGAAATATATCTCCATGCGCTTTTCTTAACAGCATCATGCATCTTCCTAAAATTAAATTACATTTATAACTGCTGCACATCTCAAGATAGTGGATTAATGGGTACCTCTAATACTACATTTATAACTGCTTGTCATTGACTTCAAAACCATTTTTGTACATCTTAATATATTATATATATGGACAAATCTAATACCCATCAATAAGTACTTACGTAAAATAGGGAAAACTATCTAAAAATTAGCTGGAGTATCCCCTATCAAAGCTAACTACTAAAATGAAAGAACCAACTCAATCAAATGTATCATTAAGTATCCCATTCCACTTAAAGTGGGACTTAAGCATTGAATATCATACACATTTTTAAAAACATGAATAGGGTATGAATTCTTCCCATGATGCAACAATCTACTATTGTCAAATTCCCATCTCCAAACCCATACAAACAAAGTAACAAAATTTGTTTTACAGATGGCTCCCCGGTATTTTTATCGATGTTTAAATAGAAATAAACATTAATAAAAAAGGAAAGATTGGGTAAGATAGGGATATGCACATGATCAGAGTTTGGAAATATTTATATTTTATTGAACAATGCTTTGCATCCTACAGGCTGCAATGGAATTCAAAATCCATGTATTACTCGCTGCTTTTGAAGCAGTTGAGCTCGCCAAAGCTTCTGCATCATTTCGCCTTTGACTGAGAATTGTTTCCCTCTGTAAGGGATCAAATTTATCAGGAAGTTCGAGGCTGTAAATGATAAAGGTTTGAGATGGATGCCAATCAGGTGATAATGCCTTTTGATCAGGACATAATGGTTTTCTGTGCAGAAAGATCCCACCAGCAGCCGCGACAAGGTCCTGCAAATAACCCTTGTATGATGGCATAAAATCACCCATAAAATAGAACTTGTAGCCATCAAAAAGTTTTGGTTCCTGCATTGGTAGGAACAAAAGCTAGCACATGTTAGCACACAAGTAAACATTTAGTATTAATTTTAATAAATGCATATTAACTTTACTTGGGTTTCGTCATTCACAGTTTAATGATAACATTGAGATCAGGTGCTATAACTTTGAATACTTGATCTAGATTAACTAGCATATACCAATTACCAAACCATTAAACATACAAAATATTTTTTTTTTGCCAAACATTTAAACATACAAAATATATCCACAATATTCTCATTCCCTACAGTCCCAACACAGTCTGAACTTTAAAGGTAGCAATCGGCTGCAATTTATTCTGGTTTGCAAATACTGAGGTAGGATTTTAGTACTTCTAGTCGATGTTTCATTCTTATTTTCAAGAAATTATTCAGCCTCTTGGGCAGGCTAGGGACCAAAAAAGAAAACGTTGCTTACCTTTTGCACTTTTACACCTTTTAGTATAGACATTGCTAGGCGTTGTATTGATTAACCAACCCCCCCCCCCCAAAAAACAACACCCCGAAAAAAAAAAAAATTGGCCAAAACCCCAGGAAAACCAACCTTATTCAATACTCTCAGTCGTCCAAGACGGGGGCCATCCTGGATTCCATGGATGTCAACAGTAATTTCATAACGCTCCTCATCAACAGGTTCCATTGCTCGCAACGATGCTCTAATCCCTGCTTAGCACCCCAAATCCATCCCCAACCCGCCAAAGAAAAATAAGTCTTGCAAATCGTGAAGGGAAGACGCAACTATTGGCATTTAGCCATTTACTGCAATAAAAAGAATATAAATAACATAATTGTCATAAAAGAATAGAACTTACATTCCACGTTGAGAATCCACTTTCCCTCGAGGATACCCAGCAGAACTTTGAGGGTTCTTTTGCATGCTCCATTTTCATCTATTGATGCTATCACATGGGTCACACTTGCATCCCACTTTTTCAAAACTGTAACCTTGGTAACTCTTTCAAATCCAGAAACTACATCCTAAAGAATTTAACCATGGTGAGATAGGAATTAGATTGATTCAGAAAGGAAGTATCAATGTGATTCCACAAGAAAAGATAATACCCTCTCCGGTCCTGATAAAGCCGAACAGCAAAGGACAATTTTCTTATCTGACCAACGAGCATCCAGATTTTGGACACCAGGGTCATCCTTGCCAGCATTGCTGCTGCGCTGATTTTCTCGTCTGACAAAGAGGTAAACACAACGACATTAAAGTTGAAAGCATGTTAAATAGTAAATGACAACTTTTTAGATAATCCAGAGGATATCCTGGCATTGGCTTACTCTCTAGCTGTACGTCTGTTGCTTCTGTTTTGGGTTCCTGTACTTTCACAAGGCAACTTCAAAGAAGAATGAAGAGGACAGAGCATAACAAAGTTATCCTGAATCATAAGGTAAGTAGATTTAATTAGACAACTTATTTAAGTGGGATGCAATGTTAGGTGCAATTTGATTTTTACCACATACCGTATCCCATCGACACTGAGAAGTACACTTGGCACAAGTAACGTGAAAGCTCCTACGACAACCTTTTTCAAAACAACCTAAAGCCGCCCCCTTAAGCCCACAGAAACTACATTTAATTCTTCGACTTCTGCTTATTTCAGCCTCAAGATTAATTGCAATATCATCATCATCAAAATATACATTGGGGGACCTGTGCATGTATGAAACAGTTTAACTGCTGTGAACGTGTTAAACTCACAAGTCCGTGTTCAAACTAGAACAAGATAAACCATCTTAACTATTACAAATCTATAAAAGATTATTTTCTATTTTCAAGAATGATAAATCGAAGTTTCACTTATTATTAGTATGATATTATGATGTAGAGAGATACAGTGCTCTTCCGAATAAGCACAAGCTCAAAACCAACACGAATATGCTCCATTCTAAATTAAAAAGACACAAGGTACCATTGCTAAAACAATCATATTACTTGAGTAAAAAATCCTCACCATTCAGTGCAATTCCTGTGAGAATGTATGACTTTTGATCCTCCTTCATAGTCTGCAGCAACAGGCTTGCCCTTATAGTAATGCACCATCTGGCCAGAAGCCTGTATTATGGTTTAAAGACACTAAGTTTCAGTTTATCTATAATGATATCCAGCTAGCGTCAACATAGAGTGGGAAAGTAGCTCAAGGACGAAAAATTATATGGAGTTATAGACAATAAGCAGACAAGCATGTTTACCTCTGATTCTTCTGATGAGAGACAGAAAGCGCATTTGAACTTCTTGACATGGGTCTCACATTTCCGTAAAACTACTTCATCAGTCCAATGAGGTTCTTTCTCGTTTAAAGATTCACTCAAAGCCCCACTTTCAGGGTATTGATGAATCATCTCGGGAGGCTGAGTTTCTTCACCATGCGCCTTCTGGGAGATGCAATCAGGTGAAACTTTCAACCTTTTATTATTCCTCAATTCTCTGTTGCTGGACTTGGATTTTCTGCCAGAACTGATTTCTATTTGCTTGATACAGTGCGGCTTCCCATTTTTGTCCATCTGGAGACTCAAAGTCGATGATTGACAACCAGCATACTCATTGTTACAATTATGCATTGAAGATGAGTCTTCAGCTATCTTTTGTAAATTATCAAGCTTTTGCTTCCCAGACCTTTTCCTCTGGCTTTTCTTAGAATTTTTCAGATTATAATCCTTCACATGCTCTCGTTTACATGGTGAAGCGGGTGAATCATTCACCATCTTTGCTTCCCCCTTACTAACAATCCCAGATATATCAGAAAGTGCTCGAGCAGTTTGAGGTGTTGGCTTTGAAATACTATTGAAACAAGCCTTCTTAGCTCTTCTATTTTTCCTCCCTTGATTTGAAGAATCACGTTCATTATCACATGTTTGCTCGTGACTGACTCTCTCTGGAATGAAGTCAGTTTCATTAACTGAGACTCCATGTTTTTCAGTCTGCTTTTTCTGTGGTTTTTCTGCTGCCTTCCTGCCTCTCTTTCTTGTATTCTTTTGAAGAGAAGAAACGCCAGGTGTCACCGTGTTCAATTCATTTCCTTGTTTCAAATTCTCAAATTTTGTGTTCTCAGAACTTAATTGATTTGATTCAAGGTCCAGGGACTCAGGTACATAATCCTTCACTTGATTTTCATCAACCTCACCAGTATCTTCAACCTGAAAATAATGCAATAAATAGAATAAATTAGTAGATAAGATCCAAACTTGAGTTTGAGGAAACTTTGGCTATTGGTCATCCAGTACCTGCATCCTGAAGGGACTTGAGCATAATTCAGGGGAGCAAGGCCTTTGTGTCCATTCAAACATCTCACTATCAAACAAATCAACGAAAGTTTTATCTTGTACATCATCCTGCATAACAACAACAAGAATTAATGTTATAGCATGATCCACACTCAAATTATAGCTAAATCTTACCTATCCAACCTGTTTCATTTTCTACTTAGCCAAATAGAAGAGTTCGGGGGGCGGGAGTGCACGATGGACAATTAAGCTGATTTTTGAGGTTGTGTTTCTGCAAGGCTCGCATTCATAAATTGTCAATAATCAAGTAGCCTAGGAGGTTGTTAATTAATCGAAGCATTCAGAGCCGATATCAGAGCTAAATTTCACCGTTTAATCATCAGATATAATAACCGTAAGCAACTACCATTTCAATTAACAAACTATTAAGGAATTATTTCTACCTAGCAAGCTGAAATAGTGCATAATATAAACTTACTGATGGAGTCTCCTTAGAAGTGTTTTCATCATCAGAGTCCTTGAGATCACTGAATGAGGGAACATTTGGTGTTGGTGTATCACTGAGTTTATCCTCAACGGCGCCCTGAGTTGACTTTTCTCCATCTTTTTCATCTCTTAACCAAAAGAAGGGTGAAAGAGCTACTTCTTGTTCCCCATTTCTTATAGGTCTCCCATTTGACGTGGTCAAACCCTCTTTTCTTCCCTCTTTGATAATTTCACTTAGAGAAGGCCCAAGCCCTGAATTCTTAAATGGAGTTTTTGAAAGAGGACTTTTTGGCACCTGAACCCTTTTCTTTGTTGGAAAGGTAGGTTTCACTGAGTCAGCACCAGATTTCTTCTTGCTGGCCTCAGTCTCTTTCCTTGATCCCTTCCTTTTGCGGGTCTCTTTTGTCTCTGAATGATTTTGATATGGATCACCACCAACCTTCACACCACCATTGGTATCACCATCACATTGCTTTTCTCCATCTGCAAGATCGTGCAGGTACAATATCAAAAGGGGATAAGAATGCGGCATAAGCTATATCATAATATCAAAGGCCCAAATCCAAAGCATGATTAGAAGACGAATGTATATGCAGCTTTACATGCAAAGGAACCAAAATGCAGTAATGTGCCCGACAGATGAAAAACTAAAAGCATATTTGGCATGTAATTATTACAAACCGAATTTTGTCTGTAGCTATTATACTGTAATAGCATATACGATAATCTCTAACCAAGTGATGATAATAAAATTCAAATTAAAATTTTGCAGTCCATAACTGGGCTTTTTTCTAGGAGAAAAAATCGACACATGTGCAAATCATATTTTGTAGTCTAACTATTTGCCCTTTATTATGAGAGTGGGACAAACAAGAAGAAAATAAAACTCAAAATTTGCTAGTTGAGAAACATGCAAGAACTAGATCAGGAAGGATTCTTGTAAGCAAACAATCTGAACTATCCGCTTTCAAAATCGTTTTCCAAATATTGCGATCATCAAGAGACAAAATAAAGAAGCGAAAGTACCTAATAATTTAGCACCAGGTACGTTCTGAGTGACAAATATGTTAACTCCTGAAGAAACTTCCATGCTTTTGTAGATACTCACCAAGTTATCCATATGAGGAGCAGCGCGAATCTCTTCACAAAGGAATATATTGTTCGTGATTAAGCCAGTAATTACTAAAATCCAAGAAACAGCAGCATAGAAAAAGGACATAAAATTTGGTAGCAATGCCTTCTTTGCATTGAAATTATATATAGATATTTTACAGCATCCAAAAACCAAAAGAAAATAAGGAGTCAAATTGCAGCCTTCAAAATTCTGTTCTTGGGTCAAATATAAAAGCAAGAAACATCCAAAAAAAAGGAAAGAACATATCCTTAAACATGTTAGGAATGCATCTGCCAGGGCAGTTCACGTTGCAAGTTTGTAGCTATTAAAACCACTTAAATTGAGTGCATATTTAACCAAACAATCAACAATTCTTCAAGGAATAATATATCATTCAAGAATGATAAATTAGTTTTTCCTCAATGCAAGTTTGCAACCCATTGTCTCCATATAAAATCATGAAACTTACCTCTACGCTGGAAGGGCACTTTACACACAGGGCAGCTAGAAACAGATTTCATTGATTTCACAATACATGAGCTGAAAGCAAGCGGAAAAATTTACTTTCAGGTTCCTCAATTATTTAAGCAACAAAAAGGCCAAAATTTACGAAACCGATAAAGCAACTTACTTGCAGAATACATGATTGCATGTAAGGGAAACTGCAGAATTCAGCAAACTCCAACTGCATTTTCAGTGCAACGCGTGCAAAGTCAGCCAAGTATATCCCAAGAAAGTTGTTTCATATTTCTACCCGCTTGAAATTTACAGTAAACATGGTTGCTATTCTTTCTTAATTGTTTCATATTTCGACCCGTTTGAATACATATTGTTTATAATTTCAATAGGTCGCCTACGTTATTATCGCCATTGCAGCTATACTGAAGGGAGAAAGTAAATGGGACAGCGTTGGTAATTCCTCCCAAAAGTATCGCCAATTACATTATCACAGAAACACGGATTTTAAGTTCTATTTAGCATAGTCTTGAACTGAGCACAAAAATAACGAGCAGGCTTTCTTTACGATAAAAAACATACATGTAATCAATTTAGTTTCCGGCTGTATATTGGTTAAGCCAGATATGACTTCAACAGCTAATTGGGTAGAGTTTTTCAATTCCTTTTCTTGTTGGGATAACTCAGAAACCAAAAATTTGAAAAAAAAAAAAAAACGGTGGGGAGATGAAAACAAAGTTGAAATGTAAATGAATAACGGAATCGGGTTCCCATTCACACCAAATTGAAGATGAACAAATCGGAAGAGATGATAAAGAATCACATACCAAATGGGACACTTGAGTTCTCTGCCCATCTGCTCGAGATGAGTCGGATCGCCCATTATCGATCAAAAAGAGAGAGACAGAGAGCAACAGAAAAAGAAGATGAAGAACGAGGAAAGCGAAAGCGAGTGACTGAATCAAAAGCTGAACCAGAGAAACGAAAGAAGCTCCAGCTATATGTCAAAAGCGGGAGACTAGTGAGACTCGAGAGACTTTTCAAGGATTCAAATTTCGCTCTAATTTTAAACTTCAAAAGGCGCGCGTTCGATTATCACGCGCCAATTTCTTTTACCGCTAGCGGGTAACACATAATTTTATTCTTTCTTTTTTCTTTTTTCGTTTTTAAATTTTTCCGTCACTTTCCCTCTAGGCGTGGGTGACTGGGTCGTTTCTATTTGGCCCTCACAACTTTGATGGATAAAAATATATTAAGAATCCATTGATTTTTTTATTAAATAAATCATTTAATTATAATATATATTTTGAAATATTTATATATATCATTATATATTAATTTATAAATTAAGTAAATTAATTTTAAAAAAATAATAAATATATAAGTTAATTAGTTTACTTAACCTCTCCAAAAAAAGAACAATTGAATCTTATATTAAGAATTATAAATAGGTTGTAACCTAAAATTTTTGTGTCTTTATAAAAAAAAAACATAGTTGGTTGTATTAAAAAACATTGCTGGAACTGAACATAAATAATAAAAAGAAATAATAAATTTTATATAATTTAATGACTCGATATAAATATGTATTGTCAATTTCAATATTTTGTGTGTTTTGAATTATCTTACTTTATTATTTTAGGAGTTAAGATACATTCAACACTATAAACTATTTTATTAAATACATTCAACACCCTAATGTTGTTTATGCATTAAGTATCTTACAGTATTTTTAAATGCATCCAATACCTTTGAGTATTTTTTATATATTGGTGTTGGGTGCACCAACAGATATATTATTTTAAAATACTGAATGCACAGAAAAATATTTTATGATGCTAAATGTACCTGAAAAATTAATTTAAGGTGATAAATATATTTACATATTCCAAGTACTGAATGCACAATAACCCTTGTTTAAATATAGAAGTAGTTCTATTGCTTAAAAGTAGTAAAGTGTGAAATAAAACTTTTTTTTTAATTGATTATAAGGGTGTTTGGCTTAATTTATTTGAATTTTGCGATCTATAAAATACTTGCAAGGGTCTTCTTCCAAAACAGGCACTTAGCATAAAATGTGAAATCTATCACTCATCATTATTCCTCATATTTTACATAAAACATGAAAATCCATTTTGTTATATATATAAAACATCGTGGGCATATGCAAGATGACTTTTGTGCTACATTTTCTGCTATTGTTTTGCAATTTCTAAACCCTCAGATAAGACGGTTTGATACGAGAAATTTTAACGGGGGAGAAAAATTATGAGTTAGAATTGAAAAAAATCGAAAATTTATAAAATTTTAATGAAGAGAAAATATAAAATAAAAGAGTAAGTAAAATTAAATAAAAACTCTTAACCCCACTTATCCAATTCCCTTTCAATTCAACTCAAAAAATTTTTCCACCCTCCACCACCTCTTGAAATCCCTCATCAAGCAACCCGTTAGTCACTTCCACAGAACCCAGAAACTTTACACATTCAACAGCACAAGTATACCAGATAAGACAGGCCTTGGTAATTAATTTGAATCAAATTCATCTGGTACATGGACAAATCAGAAGTAGACTAAATACAGAAAAAGTGATTTCTAAAGAAATTTCAAAATTTCTCATAAACAATTCCAACATAGATGTAAAACTTCAAAACCAAATAGAGCTCTTGAATAAATGGCTGTCAAGTGAAGTCCATATATCACCAATAATCCTTACAGGAACATGAACCACCACTGAAATGGTGGAAGCGACTATTATCCCTGATAACAATCTCTCTGTTATAAACCTTTGATATAAGTTTAATAGCCATATGACAGTCTGCACAAACTCTCAAATTCTTGAGAACCCTTATTGGGGTCCCTGGAGTGGTGTTTAAGAGCATAAAAGCAATTGCAACTTTCTCACTATGATAGGACAAAGCTTGTTCTTTCTCTTCTTCTTCTATGTCTGCTAACACATTTGCAGTGTGAGGTACATACCCTTCTGACTTCAACAACTCTGTGATCTTCTCTAGCAGCTCATATACATCCTCGCTTCGAGGATGAGATCGATCGCCCATGGTAAATTCGTAGACACGATTTCCCAACTCAACCAAACTAAAGCCAGGATTTTTCTTAACACCATCATTTAACATTGACCTCCTCACCAACTGAACATCTAACCAACGATGTTCAGACGCATAGAGATTGGAGAGGAGAACATAATCCCCACTATGATTTGGCTCTAACTGTGAAAGGTGAGATCTTGCTATTTTTGCTAGATCTAATTGTCCATGTATAGTGCATGCTCCTAATAGTGTCCTCCAAATAACCGCATTAGGCTTTAATGGCATATCTTGAATATAATCATAGGCTTGTTTCACCAAACCTGCCCTGGCCAACAGATCCACCATGCAACCATAGTGTTCTATCCTTGGCTCAATACCATATTCATGTTCCATCCTCTTAAAGTAATTGAATCCTTCATCCAACATGCGACAATGACTACAAGCATACAAGACACCAACAAAAGTTATCTCACTAGGTTTTAGTCCTTGTCTTTCCAGCTCCTTGAACAGTTCAATTGCTTCCTCACCAAACCCATTAACAGCTAAACCAACTATCAAAGATGTCCAAGAAACTGTGTTCTTTTCGCGCATCTCATTGAACACTTTCCGGGCCTCCCTAATGCTCCCGCATTTTGCATAGAGGTCCAATAGGGCATTAGTAGCATGCAAATTCTCCAGCAAACCTACCTTCCACATGTACACATGGATCCTCCTTCCTAGCTCCAAAGCTCCTATCTCAGCACAAACAGACAACAAGCTAACCATAGTGAACCCATCAGGCTCCACACCTTCCAAACACATTTCTCTGAACAGAGTCAGAGCCTCGTTGGGCCTTCCATTGAGAGAAAACCCATTTATCACAGAATTCCAAGCCACAAGATCTCTCTCGTTCATTAACTCAAACATCTGGTGTGCACTCTCTGTTTCCCCACAAGCAGCATACATATGGAGCAAAGTGTTCTGAACAAAAAGCAACGTCTCAAAACCATTTCTTATAGTAACAGCATGTATCATTTCACCTTCTCTAAAATTGGCTGACTTAGAAACAGCCTTAAGAAGAAAAGGATAAGTGTGTGTGTCAGGTTCAACAGAAGAAGAAGCATGCATCTCTCGATATAAATGAAATGCCGGCCTTGGGTTTTCACTTTCAGCATAGCCTCTAATCATGGTGTTCCAAGTAAATATATTGGGATTCTGGATTTGGGAAAATATACGGGAAGCATAGCACATGGATACAGAGAGGGACACACTTGTGAAGATAAGATGCTTGCCCATATCAGGGTCTTTGATCGAGACACTATGCCTAATGGAAAATGCATGGATCTGCCTCAGTTTATAATTTGAAGAGGCACATAGTTGTAAAAGATTAATGCACTTCTTGAGAATATTCAGCATTGTGTTTTCCGGGGAAGTTGATAAGGAGCTTGAGAAGAAGCATGGGTGGTTTCTGGGATTGTAAGTTAACAACGAGGAAATCTTCGAGCACATTCGACATATATCGGAGCTGCAGAAGCCCATGACGGTGGTGAGTCAGCAGTTGCGGCAGCGGGTAGCGGTGGTGGTGGTGGAGGAACTGGATCTAATTCAGGCGACGAGGGTGGCGGCGGCGACAGAAGCTTCAGCGGCAACCGGTGGCCCCGCCAGGATGCTCTGGCGCTCTTGAAGATACGCTCCAACATGGACGTGGGAAGCAAAATGGGTGAGGCAGGTTGAGGAAGAAGTCGGAGCTGATGATGGTGAAGAGAGAAGGGAGAAGGTGATTTGGGCGATGAGGGAGTGTGATGATGAGGCTGTACTGAATGCGCAAGGCCAAATTTAACTATACATTATTTCAATTATTCAACAATGCTTCTAAAAAAACTATTGAAATTAAATTAAAGGGAATTACTATAAAATTCCATGCAAGAAAATTAATATCAGAAAAGCCTCATTGACAACTCAAGCAGCTCCATTGACAACTCAAGTAACTTGCATTGACAACCTTTTGAGACCTTTTTAATATTAATTCTTTTGTATGAGACTTTATAGTAATTCCTCCAATAAATTAGTGTTGAGTGTAAATTTTCAGAATAAAAATGGTACTTATCACCTTTCTCAATCCTTCCAGACATAGGCAGTGATCGGTCATTGTTGGGGTCAGATTCAAAACAAAATAAGGAATGGGACTTGTAATTGTTCTCTAATAAATAATAATAGAAGTAAAAGGGAAAAAAGGACAAAAGTCTCGGAATGCAGCATCTTTTGAGACAGATCAATTAGACAGAATAAATACAATGAGATTAACTGCTATTGGAAGAGCAAAAAGATGAACTTAAATTTATACCTACAAAATTTAAAAGAATTGAATCCAAATTTAATGAAGATGATAAGATTCAGCACTTAATCAATTGATATAAATATAAATGCATGTTAATAATTGATCAAAGAAGGTCCCCCCCCCCCACACACGTTCCTATAAAAAGGGACATAGAAAGTTACAATTACAAGAAACTCACACAAGAGCTGAGCTATTATATTCCAACCACTCAATAAGAAAATACATGAAGAATATACAATCCATGTTCCCCCAATATGGAACATGATGAAGCAGTCTCCATAGTTAAGGGTGATTAAAAAAAAAACAAATTTAACAACCTGAAAAATGGACATATTCACAACTTCTGAGACTGTATTTTCGAGTATTCAGTACGTTTTGCTCTCTGATACCAATTAACAAGATTTATTGGCTTGTTTATGCTCTCTCTTGTGCTAAAGTACATATCAATATATGAATGCAAAGACAGAGAAAGGGGAAGTGGAAGAGAGTGAGTGATCAATCGAATAATTCCCAGTGAGTGGTGGTGGATGGAGGAGGATCAAAGGCCTCCCACTTTGTTGTAACAACAACAGGCTTTACTTGGGCATTAGATATCTTCAGTACATCAAGGTTCTCTACACATTTCTGTACTCTCTTGCCCTGAAAATGCAAAACCATCAGATTTATTAGCCTTATAGTTTGATTTCATTAATATTGCCCAACAATACAATGATGGTAAAGTAAGTAGAACTTGATAGATCCTGCTCCACTTATTAAGTGGGAAATTATTGATGATAAAGTTAGGAGAACTGTATCTATCTACGAAGTTAGTCGTTAGCTTATACAAGTCTTAACTGCTGAGGGCTGATATAAAATCATCATATACCTATCTGCACTTCATTATTTACATTTTGAACGACCCAAATCCTGCTGTGAAGTTCCATTGCTTGACTCTCTCTTTTTTAAATGCATGAGAAAACAATAATTTCCTAAAGGTAACAGTATATTACAGGGATCTCTCTTAATCTTATTATGAAAATAACTCATGGCAGGTCACACACACACACATAGAACGCCGAGACAATAGCCATTATGAAGGTTGAGTTGGTTAATCTATCTGTGAGGGCAAATAGATTTGAACATAAGACTTCCTTACAGCTACTTAGCTGCACCATACATATACAGTAACTTACACGTATTGATCGGTTTTACTGAAGAGGCCTACGAAACTTCAATTTAAGACTTGAGAATTTGAGGAGGTCTTTACCTGCAGATTTTTCTGGGCAGAAGCATCTCCTTCTGCTTGAATGCTTTCTAATTTAATTGCTTGTCGCATAAGCATTTCAATTAGTGTTGTGATCTGAAGTTCTGGTACCTTGACTCCATTGGAAATAGACTTTTCAATTGCGGAGACCTATAAAATGAAAAACGCTTTATTGTTTCCTCTGCTAGAGAGAGGGAAAAGGCAGCTAGCATTTACACAGCAATTACATTGGCACTCTCAAACTGTACCACGTTATATAAGTGATCATTCCATTGTCAATGAAGAAGAACATATCATTGAGCTGGTCTGCTATAGTCTCTTGCTAATAATTAGGATAGACCGGAGCATGCAAATAATTATGCATTGTTGAGTTGTAAGCAAAGGCATACTCTATACAAATCACTTTTCATAAGACTCCATACAAATCTGAACTCATGGGCTTGGACAATGTTCGCTACTGGTACTCCGCTAACGGTTGAGATATAAAGTTGTTCCGGTAAGTCAGTCTCAAACAAGCTTAATTTAGAGCCGGATCCATTTTCTCCATTGATATATTTGTGTTATTGAACACTGGCTACTTCATTCATCTTATACAGAGTAAATACAATGGAAATGAATCATCTCTAATTGGTGGCTCATATAGTCCAGGGGGCTGAACAGAAGTACTACAATTTGACAACCAATTATTTTGCGTGTCTTCGAGTTCTTAATCACTACAGTTCCAACGGGCAGAGCAAGTGTCAAATTGGTATATGTTTCTGCCACCTAGCACACACTAAATGAAAAACAAACCAAAAAGGGGTTCACGTTCAAACTTCTAATAACGTGGTACTGTTTGGGCAGTCATGGACTAGACTCACAAATGAGTGTGCTACGCAATTTTTAAAATTGCATATTTTCTTCCTTCAACCCAAAAACAAAGTTACAAATTTTCTACCTGACTCTCACTTGTGAATACGGTTAATTAATGACGTGGTAAACAGGCCAAAAAACATGACGTTGAACTCATTACCCACCTAATAAAATTCGTCACTTATTATCGGAAAACATGAAAAACATGAAAATGAAGGCACAGAAATGAAGCAGAGGTGAAACAGTGAAAGGGAAAAGGCCGATCTTTGCAGTCACCATATAGTCCACTTGACAAGAAAAATTCAGATTTCCTGAAACTCGCAGCGTGGTCCAGGGGCATCTGAATCTGAGCCGATAGATTATAGATCCTCTGCCTGTTAGAAATCAACTATACTAAAGAAAGAAATCATAATAGTGGACCGTGAAATGTCCCTTGTACTCTCTCTCCCTAAACTGAAATTATGCCAAGTTTGCAACCCTAAGCTCTCTTATATCAAACATCCAAATTCAACTCTAAACATTTTAGAGAAATAAGTATATATTTGGTCTGTCTTTTTATCAAAATGGTTTAAATCAAATTGATATAACTTACTTGAGACTATATGCATTAAATTTATTCTTCAACTAGTTGACAGTGAGACTTTTTAATGTATTGTAATTAATAGACGTTAGTTATAAAATAATTAAACGTAACAAACACAATTATCGACCCGAAAAAAGGTAGTTGGGTTTACCTGCTCCGCCAGCTTGTTAACTTCCGTAGACACGTCGGAAATGGCGCGATGGGCATTCTGGATCTTAGCATTCCGACGCATTTCAAGGAAGCGACGCTCAATGCTGGCCGGGTCCTGAATTAGAACGATCTTTGAACGGTCTTTCACCCCGCACATGTCCAAGTATTCTCCATTTTCTCTCTCCTTCCCTCGGAAAACAAGCCTCTGTTCACCGGGCTGTAACCCTGTCTGCTCCGTTAGTAGCTTCTTCACCTCCCCTGTTATTAAGTTTTACATTTTTTCTTTCTCAGTTTCCGTCGCAAATTGCAAACCATTATTTTAATAAATGCCAAAGATAGTGACCGCAGAACATCCATCCAAAATCATGAACACTTTCGTCATCATTTTCAATCATGACTTGCCAAGATGAACAGAGAAAATTGAAGAATAGACCATGCAATGCAACGTTAGCACGTAGCATCGGTAATGATGATACAACTGCACTTACTACCATACCACCTAAGTCAATTTTCTCAGCAGCCAAACAGAAAATGAAAACACAACAAAAATGGGCGATTCTAGATCCAGAGCTTATCTTACCAAATGTCACCATGGAACTAACTGAGATCTCGTATCGGAGAGCACCATATGCAATCCGGAGCCGTAAATTCGGCACGGGATGAGCTTCTGCTTGTTCGCTTCTCCTCTGCACCAACATTCCTCCAGGCCTCATTTCCCACTCAGCATCGTCGCCTCTCGACGAAGAAGACGACGGCGCCGGCGCCGGCGTCCTCATCGTTGTAGCTCTACTTCTACCATACCCATTCAGACTACTCCTCATCATTTTGAACTCAATTTTCCCGGGAAAAAGTCTCGAAGCATGTAAAAAAAAGAAGAAAAAGCGTGAGAGGGAAGGAGGAGGGAGACTATTTTCTCGGAAAAATGAGAGAAAATATCTCTAAGGCATGAGTGGAGAACGTTGCATTGATCTGCCGACACTATCAAGTTGTAAAAGTTTGGCGTGTGGGGGGTTCTTATAGTGCAGGAGCAGTGGGGGGAATGCATCGTGTTGTGCGGGAGCATGGGGGAAGAACCTTGAGCCAATGAGAGGTGTGCCACGTGTCGGGGTTCGTTTGTTTGTGTGCAGTGACAGCTAAGCAGGAGGGAAGTTGCCGGCAGCTCAAGGAAACATCCAAATCCAAGAGAAACCACACATGGCCCTGTTGCTTACTTTATAGTCCTCAATTGGATACGTGGAGGGTCATCATTGGACTATAAATTGTAGGTCCTCCTTGCGATTCATGTAGTTAGTTTTTCTTCCCCGGATAAAATTAATAATTTTTTTTTGTTTTTATACATAGTTGAATTATTTAATAGTAAAAAAATTCCAATTCTATTGGATGTTCCATGAGGGAGCAACTCAATAAAGATTTTAATTTACCATGTGCGACTATTTGAAAACAGAGTAAATTATACAATATAGGGTTCTCTTTGAAGAGAAGTAAAGGGAAAAAATGTTTAAGGGGGTTATTAAATAAAACTTTTTAATCAACAATGTATTTGAATATTTAGTTATTCATAAAAATTAATGGCATTGTGCAACTTATATAAGGAACTTGCTTAATTGAATGAGACCTGACATCATTGTTAAAGTTCTTTTGACAGGTTAAATCCGTGTATGTAAATGCACTAATCCATTATGTAAACAAAAAATATGCTATAGAATGTAAAATTAATAAAGTAGTTTGGGTATGTTTCGATTAGCTTTTAAATAATAATTTTTATCTCAGTTTGCGTAAAGTTATTTTAGAGAATAGATTTTGGAGAATAGCTTTTGAAAAAGCTTACAAAAATAACCTTATGAAAAAAAACATGGTTTTTGACCTTCAAACAATGGTTTTAAAGATTATAAGCTATTATGGAGAATATGAGGATGTTTGTATGACTCCAACAAAATCATAGTTTTAAAAGTCATAAACTATTCTATATTTTTAAAGTATATTTGTCTACCTTCTTTAAAACTATTATTTTAAAGTCAAACCATGATTTCAAACCTACACCCAAACAGGTTCAGAGAATCTAGTTGCACCAAATAGAAGCTCAACATCAGATTCATATCCCTTGAACAGAAGGTTACGGAATTCAGGGTAAAAATCTTTTTTGCAAAAAAAAGAAAAAAAAAACAATGGAGTGCTTTGCCTGGAGGGAGAAAGTAAAACATATTAGCTTGACTTTTGGAGAATTGAAGGAGATTTAAATTGAAAATTTAATCAAATAAGTGACAACTAAAATCCACCGTGCAAGCAATAAACCAAACATATTAGCTTGACTTTTGGAGAATTGAAGGAGATTTAAATTGAAAATTTAATTAAAATAAGTGACAACTAAAATCCACAATGCAAGCAATAAACCCTTCATTTAGTCAAAGTTTAATGATATTCCTTAATCCAATAATTAAATATTAATCACGGGTTGTTACTTAAGCGTTATCCATCTCCTCCTTCAACAAAAGATTGGAAGTCCAAGCAAAAGCACAGAGCCAATCAACAATCACAAACCACGCAGGACCCTACGATGAGTTGACTTTGAACTCCAAGCAACGGCCAGGATTGGTTCACAGATCTGAAACATCGCGTCAGCCTCATGGGCCCACATAGCTTCACTTACAAACATGTTCCGGTTCACATATCGCCTGCCTACCAATGAAAACGAAACATCCTAATTAATCCATGAACTGTATAGACCCTCCATTTAATATACAGGACCAATTGTTAGGTAGCATTAGTTGGCTATCCAATCAAAATTCATCTACATGAGTGCTTCACATTCTCAATTTTATTTATTTATTTATTTATTTATGAACAACTAATTTGACATGTTTGTAGCTTCGTCTTCTTCTTTTTTGTTTTTTTTTTTTACCATCATCCGATGACTGTGTTAATTAAATATTTCCACTCATTAACATATCCTTTAATATGCAAGTTGAAGCCAATATCAAATAATAGGTAATATTCATATGGTCCTTACGCCACCTATTTAAAGTTTTGATCATATTAATGAAGTTAGTTAAATTAATTAATTGTAATAAATATGACATTTCATATTTAAGATTATCTTTAACTTTAACCATCATTATGAAAGAAGAAATATTTATTCAGACTGGTTTAATTTGAAGAGAAAATGATAAATATATGAAATACATTTTACATTTAGGATCAAACACAACCTTTAAATTGAGTTATGTGTTAAGAATCCGATGAGTAAGCCACAATGTAACTAATAAATAAAATATCTATATATAAGTTTGTATTTCCATCAGGGCAACGGATATTCTCTACTAATGGCAGAAACTAGCCTTTTAATTGAAGTGTGAGGGGTAAATGATAGAAAATGAGAGAATAATTATAAGATTTTAAAGAAAGAATGTAGTTACAAAAAATCATAGTAGGAAGTGAGTGACATAAACACATGTTATTTCATACGCTGAAACTTGATATTACATTATGTTCATTTGTTGTGATTTTTGTTCTTTCATTTCATATGCTAAAGCAAAGAATCAAGTCCGGACCACTTTGCTTGAGGAATAAGAACCCTATCACCCATATATACTAATGCCTTGCTTGAGGAATAACTAACAAGAACTGTGTCACTTATATATTTAATCCTACCCCCCACTCAGATAGGTCACACCTCTCTTGCATTTTTCTCTTTCAAATAAACAACAATGGGATTTTTAAATGAATAATTATAACTTCATAAGAAATATAAAATCAATTACCCAAACAACTCATAGATTAACTTCTTGAAAATCTAACTATTCAATACAGGAAGTTGAGTAATTGAACCAAGCAAGGCCCATGTTGAACTGGTTAGTAGCATAATTTAATTTTGACAATAGTCATATCATGCGTGGATAAATTTGTTCAACCACCCCAATTTAATTTATAAGAAATAATGTATTATTCTATTTCCGTTTTGAACTTTTGTTAGTGAAATATATTTTAAAGTAATTATATTTAATTTGATCAATAGTACATTATTATATTTAAGATAGAATGTAGCGGAATTATTTTCGCCCTTTTAATTATTTTTTGAAATAATGCCAATGCTCACCACAAAATATCGTTCAAAACATCCGATGAGAAATTTAAGAATAATGGTCGAGGTT
>QFDD01000950.1:0-28868 GCA_006871305.1 Vachellia collinsii
TGAAAAGAGATTTGTATCTAGCGCTCTTCCTCTTGTACAATGACTCCAACTGATGATGCTGGGATGCTATATCATTCGGTTGTGTTGCTTGGTGACAAGCGGATGATATTCCTAGTACAATAAAGTAGTAAGGTGTATTGTAAAATAGAAGGATGAGAGAAAGAATAACAACTTGAAGCCACCTATTTTTCAAAGTCTAAGATATATTATATTTAGTTGAATTTGATGGCCTACCTATCCCACATGATGTGATATTGGTGATGTCTTCAAGCGTAGATGGCGGAGTAGGTTGCAACCCTCTCTTACGAGAACAATGGTGGCTATTTTCACAAGCCAGATTTCTAAAATCTTGCTCATTGAAGATGTGCTGTGACAAGTTTTCATCCATGTCTGTAGGAATTAACGTACAAAAACTAACTTCCAAATAGTAGGTATGCTCAATAGCTTGATCAGAAAAACTTCTACTTCTATTTCTAACTAATGATGAACAGCACACATCAGAAAAACTTGTTTCTGGGGAAGCTTATGGAGTTGAGCCTCATCTTCTCTGACCAAATAACAGGGCCTAGGCTAAGAGATGATAATCATGTTAAGGGGCAAGCTGTTTTTTGGATATTGTGAAAAAATCAGTATTTCTGTTCAGATGACAGTACCAAAAAGTACCTACCTAAGTGTACTATTGTTGGTTGCAAGTTTTTTAAAAAAAGAAAATTAAAATTAAAATAGATGCAATATGTATGTTGTTAAATGAAGCAATACTTCATCGTGGACACACATTTTTATGCTTTGATTAAAGATAAATTAAGTGTTTATTAAAAATCAGTCACCTTAAAAACATAGTGTTTGTTATTAAAAAAATTTATTTATTTGCAAGATAAATTGAGTGTTCATTAAAAAGGGCAAAGTTATTAGAAAGGAGCAAATTCAGCAATAGGAAAAATGAATTAGTAAATGTGCAAGGTTACGAACCCGCATATTTTTTTTCCTTAACTTAGTTACTCAAAATAGTTTTTTCTCAAGACACCTCCATTTTGTTTAATTGATTTTAGAATGAAATGGAAAAAAAAAAGTTAAGCAAAAAGAGTAAGAAAACAACATTATAGTACATTACAGAGAAAAAAAATTATTTATAGTACTTGGGTCAGGAAATATTCCACTCAAATGGTTAAATAACTTGGGTCATACTGGAGCCATATTATAATGAATTTTCAATTTCTTTTCTTCTTTCTTATCAATATTCCAATAGATTCATCGTAATAACAAATGCAGTGTTATGACTTGCTTGACTCTTTTCACTTATAAAACCATATCCACTTGATATACAAATCTCGTGCTGATATTAAGTTTAAATTATGAAGTTGCAACCCTTTTCGTCGCATTTGTTCTTTTACATACATGACAATATTCTATTCAATTAACAATGAAGATTTACCTTTTAAAGTAAATTAATGTCAAGTTGGACCAATGGCATATGATGAGCTCAAGTAGTAATTCAGTTTTCGCCATGGGAATGATAGAAAATATTATAGTGATTTCATTTGCAGATTAATTATATACTATCATTTGAGGAATACACTCCGAAGTTTAAATGCTTGTGAACATGTAATTTCCATTTTGTTGGTCTTTTTAGCCATTTGAAACTCTGGGTCTAGCCTGATTAATTCATTTTAAATCTGGATTTGTTGACTTCCCTCAGTTTGTTTCAATTACACATGCATAATAAGGTCAATATATGTATTGAAACTGAATATATTTATTTCAATAAAGATGTGTATTCAATATTTCAATGCTTCCGATAATATATATTTACGATGTCATTTTGCATTACTACCTTGCACCAACTTTCAGCTAACTAACATAATAAAACCCTAAACCCTACATTTTAAAATTCTCTAATTGCAAATGCACTTGATAGATCACATCTGAACAGAAATTTTGGATGACGACATTGGATAGGTAAATATATAAAATTAGGCTGTAAATGGTGTAATAAGTATGCATGTTTAGAATTACCTTAAATACATTGACTATTAGTTAAGAAAGACAAGTACTTGACAAACATACAATCTCATTAAATGCAAACAAAAGATAATGCAATAAGTCCCAAGTCAATAAAGCATGTTAGAGTCTTCCAGTCACAGAGGTGGAAGACCCTTGCAGGGCAAAGTCTTGGACAATGACGCAAAAGTGACAGGGCTGAGTCCTCGAACCAAGCTGTGCAAAGATGAAAGGTGAGATGATACATTAAGTTCAAAAGCATTAAGTTTGGATTCCAAAACTGTTAATCTAGACTCAACATAAGCTTCCATGGATGTCATTCTTGAGTTCACATTGTCTTCTAAGGATTTCAATCTCCCCTCAATAATCGGTTGATAGGCAGACCACGTCTCAAAGTGAGCATGAGCCCCTTTAAGTAAAGTGACTGTGTATTCATTTATCCGCCGAACTAAATCTCCCTCAAATTCTACAAAAGCCTTCCTTTGATATTCAAGTACCTGTTTCCCAAAGAATTCCAATTCTTCATGAACTATGTTCCGAATAGATCCTTGCAAAAATGATGGAGCACTGTGTTGTTGCTGGGAGGAGGAATGTGCCTCATGATGAGCACGAGAAGGAATAGACATCCGTTTCCTCTTCTCAGTATGAGTGGTTCTATCCTTCAACATCGGAAGCTGAATTTTCATCCTGTGCAACTGAAATTCTGTGAATTTTTGAGGTCTCACAACCTCATCTCTCATCTCCAGGAACCAAATATTATGAAGATGCAAAATTTTGGCAATCAGACTAGGATATGGCATAGGAGTTTGAGCAGAGGGTGAGTTATGAAATTTCCACATTTCATCAAAAATAAATTCTCCAATGTTCCTCTTTTCCTTTGCTATAATAGAGGCCAGTAAAGGATAATCATAGTGGTTAAGATGTGAGAAATTCCTGCTCTTATTCACCATGCATCTAGAATAAATGTAATGAATGATGCGATGAATATCAGGCATGGATGAAGGATTGAAATCTAGCACCTTACCCTGTTCACCGGGTTTCAACAGTTGATAAATTTCATCATCAGTAAAGGTTCTCAGTTGCTTGTCATACTCAGGTGTGTCCAGATGACGATTCAACAATTCAGCATTAATAATAATTTCCTTCCCTCGCATAATTGTAGTCAAATTACGCTCAATCACATTGCCATCATTATCCTTCTTAACCTCAGATCTCAGATTAGAATAAAAGATGCGGACAACATCAGGGGAAAAAGGGGTGTTGACACTCAACCAATTCTCATAATGTTTGAAGTAAGGATAAAGATCAACCCCTAGATTGTCTCTAAGATAAGCTAAGTCCACATAAATTGGATAACAATATCCTCTACGTGAAAATGTAGTGAGATACTTAGCTAGGTCGCAAATAAACAGGTCATCACTAATGTAGAAATCCTGATCATCTGTTTCAAGCTCAGGGCCACGTGAGGATTGAACATGCTGGAAAGAGGAAGCCATAGGTGCTTTTCCTTTCTCTTCAGCTGTTGGAACTCTACGAGGCCTCTCTATTCGTTTTGGCCTCTCTCTTTGTTTAGGCTTATCTGTTTGGTTTGTTCGTTGCCTCTTCACACCAGAATCCTTAGATTGTTCAATGGGTTCTGAATTGCGAACTTTCGGTCGAAACTTGGTGGTGTGTGATTGTAATGCTTTAGAATGAGTTTTGGATGGTGTTGTACTTGCTTTTGATTGCATATTTTGGGGTATCTTTGTTTTTGCCATGGCTAATTTACGGCATAATTGGAGAATGGAGAATGCGAACGAATTTGCCGAAGAGATAGAATAGATGGATTTGTGCTTTCTGAGAGTGACTCGAGTTGGTTAGGTTGCCTCGAGTTTGAGGCATGAAAAATGACCCGAGTTGAGCAAACAATGACTCGAGGTAGGTAAAGCAACTTGACTTGGGCCTCGAGTTGGAAAAGTGGCCTGACCCGAGGCAATGGGTAACGATGACTCGAGGCAACCTAAAAACAATTGAGACTGTGACCTGACCCGAGGCAAGAAACAAAACTTGGGATGATGACTCGAGGCAAGATCAAATGGTTTGGGTTGGGTAACGATGATTCGAGGCAACCTACAAAAACTTGAATAATTGTGACTACTCAAGTTGGGTAACTCACGTGATGAAAAAGATCTCCAATAGAATCATACATAACCTGTACAGTACATATGATGCAACAATTGAGAATCAAAGCTCAAACTAACCAAAAACAAAATTATCCTCCTTTGAAACAACAGCCGATTACCATAAAAAATTTTTTGGTTGGATAATTAGTTATAATGTCAAAATGGAAAAGAAAATATTTGAGTTAAGATTAAAGTGCTCTTTCAGATAGTTAATAGTAAATAGATCGAATTGGTAGCTTTGACTTTTTGAGGAATATCTAGAGCAGTGATTGCAAACAAAAGAGTATGCAAAATGAACCTTTGAAAACGCAAGTTGTGCTACCGTTAACAAAAGGAATTTAAACATAAGGACAACTAAGCTCTACTTAACAAAAGGAATTTAAACTCTGGATGGTTTATTTTTCTGTCCGCACATGTTTTTTTTTTCTTTTGGAAACCAAACAATCTTAATATAACATGAATAACTGACCAACCTGAAGCAAGAGATCAGAGAAAGATGAGGTTTCACTGGAAACGAAAAAAGAACTAAAGATATAACCTGTGAGTGACGTTAAGAAGCCATTACTGGGAAACAAAGCTGAATATACAAAGAGGAAGCCATGTATTCTGGTCCATCACTAACTAGAGAGTGAACCGTAAGCTTTTGTGGAGGTCACGGAGAGATCAAATTCAACGGTTTTGCTGGAAGGAGGAGAAAGGAAAGTGATAAACTAAGGAGGCCTAAGAAGAGAAGTAAGAAATGGAGTCGGTGGAGAGTAAATGAGGGATGCAGAAGTCTATGACGCGCTATTGATCACAGGTGTCTAGATACACAAGGTTTAATGACAATGATAAAGCTGCTCAGTTCCTGCTACTAAGCGTAACTTTTTCTACTCTAAGCATCTCTTGTCTCTATGTGTTTATTAAAGACAAGCTACTTGTAGTCTTACTTTTTACGGGTCAAGATAGGAAAAAAAGTGTAAAGAAATAAATGAAAAAAAATATAAAAAATGATACTCATTAGACATGTGGCATCGTGTTTCATGTTTATGCGTGGTGTTCCATGTTCATCTTTCCATTGTTTAAATACATCTTCACCATACAATACCATCAGTCTGTATCGGTGCTTCTTTATCCACCCTATAATATGCATTTGCATGCAACTTCTTTTCTTAGGCCTAATGACTCGATGATGTTTTGGTTATTTAATACTAAAAATTTGACCTTAAAATTGAATTAACGTTTTTAGAAAAAATTAGAACTATATGCCCCCCAAGCAAATACAGGACACAATCTTTACTTTAACTATATTTTAAAATAATGAAGTATATAATTATGACTATTTTCTCTATATGTATAAACAAATGGTTCGATAAGACTTTATTAATTCTACCTGATCTTAAAACATATTATACTACTACTTATTATTTTTCAGGATATATATATATCTAAGGAAGAACTGTAATAGTAAACAAAAAAAAAATCTGACGCATTAGTAGATAACGTGCATATGTAGTTGTCATGATTATAGTACCTTGAGTCATTTAATGTTTTGGCAAGTACTAAACCAAAACTAAAGTCATCTTATAACTATATCCAATCTAGTGAGGATAGGGGAGTAAGACAAATAAGTTGGTGAAATTAGATTACAACTGTTAATTAGTTGCTAAGTTCATTTAACTTGGGTCAAAATAATTGACCCGAGTCAAAGTATCATGGTTTTTGAATTTCATTTCTCTTATTTCTTATTAATATTGCTAATATTCATTTTAATCAAAATATTAATATATTATTTAGATTTACTAATGAATGTTAAATACTAATTAAATTCCTTAATCAAGATGAATTGATAATATCAATAAAATAAATTCATCTATATTAAGTAAATTCATGCGTCAAAATCTTGATTTGGATATGTCTTTTAACTCGGGTCATCAATTGACTTGAGTTCTTTTAACCGGGGTCATACTATTTGACCCAAGTTACAGTATAATAAATTCTTTAATCTATTTTCTCTATTTGTTATTAATGTTTCTAATAATTTAATATTTAATATTCATTTTAATTAATATATTAATAAAAATTTAATAATAAATAATAACAAAATAAATAGCAATAAATAATAAATAAGGGAAATGGTAAAAAGTTGTGAAATGTGCTAATGACCAAATGAAAGACTAAAAATAGTAAAAAGATTGTACAAATTAAAAATTAGAACACTAAAAAGACAATATCACAAATTAAGTGTTAAAAGTCCAAGAAAAAAAAACCTAAACGAAACAGGTGACTCCCTTTTTGATATCACACATCATCGTCTACTTCTCCTTCTTTGGGATTTTTAGAACACCATCTAATTTTGTCTTGGTGCTTGGTGGTTTTGGCATGGATGACTGATTAGATGCATGGTATGTTGCATTCTTCCTCTTTGATCTTCCACTATTTCCAGTTGTAAAGCCAGAGTTCTGGGAGATAAGAACGTCATCATTGTCTAAATTAATACAAGGTAGGAATTGGGATTCAGTTGCAGGTGGGGATTGGGATGCAATTGTAGCTGTGCTCTTGTCTGGAACAAATGTCTCCTGGGATTCATCCTAAATACAAATGTATGACATAAGTAACTGCAAAATATCAACGAAAGTAATGGACAATGTGGATCATAACGTTCCATGTACCTCGTGAGAAGCCTCCATAAACTCATTCATCAAATCCTCACACAAAATGTAATGAACAACACTTATGCTAGCTGTAGGATGCTTTTCATTATAGTCATTACGTTTGAGCTTCAGAATGACTTTCTTCCCAACAGCAATATCTAACTCGTCCGGGATGTCATACTCTCGTTTTTCCTATTATTTATGTTATGCAAATAGGAAGCAATTATTTACAATAAAGGGAATTCAGTGAAGAATATTTGGGTATTCATACCTCTTTAAGAATAAGCTTCAGATCAGCCGCTGACTTCTGTACCAACTGCACAGCATGCCTGTCCCAAAATAGTACAGACGTAGAACCACTTTCATCAACAACAGTGTAGTGCAGCTTCAACCTAGAAAGTAACATTATTAGAAATTATTGCACATCAAATAATGGCGAAAATGACAAAGTTTTAGAATATTTACTTAGGTTGAACTGAATCCGGTTCCCTTCCACAGACAGGGCACATGGCTTTCCCATTTTGATCCTTGATTTTTGCAGAGCATTTCCCACAAGCATCGTAAAGCCAACCATATGTGGTCTCAAGTTTATGGATCTCACATTTTATGATAAAACTGTCACCCTATAGAGAAATACAAAGTAAGATGTCTACATTTATCAATTCTATATATATATGTATGTATATGTAGTAGTAGGAAGTATTTTTCAGGAACAGACGATCTTTTGTTCGGCAATTGCAGAGATAGGTATGTGTTTTTCATTCATCATTTTAGAAGATATGGATTGCTGGGTTGACTGAGATCCCATAAGTTGACTTGTTGAAGTCAATACAGGTGACATTCCCTCCTTCCGACTAAATAAAAAGTTCAACCATCATAAGGTACGTATTAGAAACAGTCATTATACAGCCTATAAATGTCACACAAATACGAAAAAACATATGAAAAAGCATTGAATTTCATACCTTTCAATGAAGGATTTAACCTCTTGTATAGGTAGATTAAAAAAAACCTTGGTTGCATTGTACGAATTGCATATATGTGGACTTCCTGTATTGTTCCATTCCATTGAAATGATGAGAATACATCATTATATGAAGTAATAGCTAATAATCAGACAAAATATGTTACTACCATCATCTGAGTAACCAATCCTTGCTAAATTCAACACAATGACTACCGGAGTTTCCTTGTTTTCAAGATAGCTCGAGTAAGCATTAGTGGAGCACTCATCATATAGGATACATTCGACTTCATTGCCACT
The DNA here is from genome assembly GCA_006871305.1 of Vachellia collinsii. NCBI lineage: Eukaryota > Viridiplantae > Streptophyta > Magnoliopsida > Fabales > Fabaceae > Vachellia > Vachellia collinsii. The sequence continues at coordinate 8,058 of QFDD01000950.1, forward strand.
AAGAATTAAAATACATAGAGGATTGAAACACATTAGCCAGAAAGAACATGAATGCGTAATACCAATAAAATATAAAGTACAAATGACATTTGAAGTACTCATTATCAGTTAAGGTCATCCGTATCTTGCTCTTAATGTCATTATCCCGCCGATACTCTTCATTGCCAATGGTTTTGACATAGGCTATTGCATCTGCGCGATGATTCATAAGACATGAGAAGATAAACATTGGGTATCAATTGTTACAAAATAGATAACTTGATATTAGCAGATTCTTACCAATGAGGTGGTCCACATGGTTTAATTCATTAATCTTTAAAACATCAGCTAGACTAAAAAAGGAATACGAATAAGTAGGGATCGGTGCATCAGTTAAAGAAACATATGTTTGTGGTGTAAATGTCAGCTTATAACGATGGGTTGTTGCTCTAAAATGGCTAACATTCGTGGACACAACGAAATTCGCAATGAAATATATGTTCCCCTCTATGGCCGTCGTCCGATATACTTCATGCAATTTCTTGTTGATCACACTTGCTTGAATCTTATTACCCTACACATTTACACTAAAAAATGTGTTAGATACTATATATAATACTTTCCTGGAGTTGTGAGAATGATGGGTGCCCATTACCTCCTCATCAATGAGCACCATGGATATCGCAAAAAGTTCGGTTGGGGAAGATTTTGGGAACACATTCCACCTTCTGAATATCCTGACATGAACTTTCCAACGATCTGTTCCATCATGGACATCTTTCAGCAATGATATGTTTGCCATCCTCCAAGATAAATGAACTGAGTAGAAAGTAGATGTTTCAACTTGGAACCCTCGTGATCTTCAAGTATCATGAGATGAAGCTTTATAATATGTATCCTGAGTGATTCAAAGGAAAGATTTCTTATTTATTATTGTTATTTATTTTACTTATTATTATTATTATTAAACAAATTATTAAATGTTAACTAATTTATTAATTACAATGAATATTAAATATTAAAGTATGAGGAATGAGAAATTAGAAATATCAATAACAAAATAAGAAAAGAAATATATGTGGAAACTTATTATATTTATTTTCATTGTAATTATTATTATTTATTTTACAGGTATTTATTATGAAATTAAATGTTTATTAATATGTTCATTACAATGAATATTAAATATTAAAGTATTAGATATTACAAAATTAGAACTTAGAATTATTAATAAGAAAAGAAATATATGACTCAAGTGAATTAATATATGAATCGAGTTGAATTCTAACATCAATAAAATGTTGTCTATGGACAATTACAGTGTTTTTCTTTGAAACAGAATTAAATGTACAATTTCATGTGTGAGCAAATAATTATTAAATTTTTTCTGTTATTATGCGTTGCAACTGTGGGAGTGCCAGTGTTGTTGGGTCCAATAAGTGTACAAGTAAGACAGTGAAAGATTCATATACTATTACCACTGCTATTAAATTATGATTTTTTCTTGCCAAATACTAAATCATGAATTTTAAACATTATTAATTGTTGGACATGATCTTATGATTAATTTCATTTTTGTATTCACCAAACGAAATATGTTGAAAATATATTAACTATGTATACCCAACGATCAAAGTTTGTGGTTAAAAATATTATCGTATGACGTGACTGAAATATGTATGTGTATTATGTATTATTTGCATGTTAATGGCCAAAGTCAAAATTATATATTCACTATGAAATGGTATTGTATCAACAAATTTCCCACTTGCCATGTCAACTGAGATGGAAGTGACAATGAAAGTTATAGACTCAAATCTACTTGCGTGGACATTACTCGTCCAAGTTGAAAACATATTAAAAATAAAATAAATGCATCAATTCTCTGTTCAACTTGACTCGAGTCACATATTGATAATGAATTTTATCATGACTCAAGTTAATGAAAAGCGAAATTTGTTGGAAGCTATGGTTTGCTTGGATAATATCACGTGTTTGAAATATGTCTCAATTATGAATTGTCAAGTACATATATTAATCGGTGAGCATTAATATGATTGCAATATTGGAACTCACCAATAATCATTAATTAATAGCTTTAAATGCTATTAAATGGTTTTGTACGGTTGGAAACGATGACCTCATTCAGTCTCACTTCCTGAGGCAACTAAAGGTGAAAGTGAGAGTGAAATTTATGTTCTCATGGAACCAAATTCCTTGCAAGGCCAGAGGTTAGTTGTGTCCAACATGCAAGCTTTATATAATTTACCTAACTAAATAAAATAAATGCACTCTATTCGAACTGAATAAATTTAATGTCAATAATTAACATGACTCGAGTTAATTCCTTAATGAATTTACGAAAGAAATGCATGAATAAAACTCTGACTGATGAAATGAATTTCATTGTGAGTTGAGTTAATTAATATGACTCAAAACTTCATTACTCAATTTTGTTTTGACGTGAGTCGAGCTTCGTTGGAACTATGAACACGTACACCAATGATGCTCAATGCTTAATGCTTATCAATTGATAATATCACGTGTCTCAAATATACATGTGATATTTGTGTGGAATTATGACTTCTGAGTACAGAAATTCGGTGATGGAATGGGTGAGCATTAATATCAATATCGGCGAATCCATCATTGGCAACATTGGAACTCTGAATAGCAATACTCCTGCCACACATTGTTCAGAAGTTTTAAATGCTATTAAATGGTGTTCTACGGTACATGAAATATTAAGTCTATATTTCATTATTGTGTCCAAATAAAATAATGAGTCAATAAATAATTAAATCTAAAGAGCCTCTCTTCAATGACACGAGCCACTTGATGTCTATGAATTTTGTTGTCACTGAGTTAATGAAACTTGCTCTAATCAATTTTTATAACACGATTAAATGATTTGAAGCGAAATTATTTGGAAGGATATTAACTATGGACATATACACCATATTGATCAAAGTTCAATAGTTATCAACTTGATAATTTCATAGAATCTGTATGTCAAACTTGAATTGTTAGCACATATATTGAGTGATGATGGAATGGTTGTATATCATAAGTATTTAGTTGTTTTTTTGGCCAAATAAGTATTTAGTTGTTACACCATCATACAATGCATACATATATGTTATATTACGGTGAATTGCTCAACTGAATAATATCACGTGTCTTAAATATACATTTGTATTTGTGTCTTAATTATGAATTCTAGGACATATATTCGGCGATGTAATGGGTGAGCATTAATATCGGCAAATCGATGGTAATATTTGAAGTCAGAGAGCATTACTCATGCCACAGATTACACAGATCAATAATGCTATATTAAATGGTGTTGTACGTTCACTCATATGAAACAGTGACATGGTTCAGAATGAAGGTGGATGTGGGAGTGAAATTTACGCTCTCATAGAACCGAATATGTTGCCCAGCGAAGTACAACCAATGATGTTCAATGCTTATCAACTGATAATATCACGTGTCTCCAATATACATTTGCATTTGTGTGTCAATTATGAATTCTGAGTACAGAAATTCGGCGATGGAATGGGTCATCTTTAATATCAATATTGGCGAATCCATCATTGGCTTATTGGAACTCGGTGCTGAAGAGCAACACACCTGCCACAGATTACACAGATTGTTCAGAAGCTTTGAATGCTATTAAATGGTGTTCTTTGCCACCGATACATGAAATATTGACACAAATATACATGTGTGAATTATAGTGTCCAAATCAAATAATATTTACAAAAATATTTAAATCTAAAGACTATCTTCAAAGTTAAATACTTATCATATATCATTCCATCACACATTTGTATTTGTGTGATGGAATGGTTGTGCATTACAACTATTTAGTTTTACACTATATACATATACATTGCATGAAGAGATATTACATTAGGTGAATGTACTAACTTGAATCTCTCTCTTCAACTTCAACTTGACTCCAATCCCTTGAGATGACTCAATGAAATGGGTGAGCATTAATATCGGCCAATCATCATTGGCAATATTGGAACTCGGTGCTGAATAGCAGCACTCTTGCCATAAATTACACAGATGGTTCAGAAGCTTTGAATGCTATTAAATATTTAAATATTTAAGTTCAATACATATCATAGACATTTGTATTTGTATTTGTCTGATGGAATAGTTATGCATTACAACTATTTAGTTTCACACCATCATACATACATTGCATGCAAAGATAGAATTTACTTAAATCTCTCTCTTCAACTTGACTCAAAACACTCAAGTGAAATGTGTGAGCATTAATATCAATATCGGCCAATTCGAAATATTAAAACTGGGTGCTCAAAAGCAACACTCCTGCCACAGAATACACAGATTGTTCAGAAGCTTTGAATGCTATTAAATGGTCTTCTGCTCCACCGGTACATGAAATATTGACATAGATATACATATCTATTTGTGTGAATTATAGTGTCCAAATAAAATAATACGCTAATAAATTTTTAAATTTAAAACTCTCTCTTCAAAGTCCAATTCCTATCAAAATATGGATTTGTATGCGTGATGGTTGTGCATTACAACTATTTAGTTTTACACCATGATACATTGCAATATTATTTACCTAAATTGAATCTCTTTGCAAGTCCAATCACTTGATTTGAAATGCGTGACTCAAGTCACAAAATTTCTATATTCAACTTGACTCCAATCACTTGATATGACTCGAGTGAAATGTCTCAAGTCACAAAATCTCTATATTCAAACTCCAATCACTTGATATGACTCGAGTGAAAATTTGTAAAATCTCTCTATTCAACTTGACTCCAACTTGATATAACTCGAGTGAAATGCGTGTCTCATCCTACAAAATATGACTCGATTTCATCATTTTTTTCCAAATGATATTAATTATTGACATGTATAGCCAATGATCACAATTCGTTGCTTATCAATCGGATAATATCACATGGCTCAAATGTATTTGTGTGTCAAAATGTCATTCTTAGTACTGTGCTATGTACTTCGCCGTCAAATAAATTGAAGAAGAAAATATGTAATTAATTAACTGATAGAGGTAGTTGTAACTTAATGAATTAGACTAAGCGGAAAATATCCTCCTCTTTGTATTACTCATTAGCCTTGAAATTGTTATATAAAGAGTGACTTGTTTCTCAAAAACAGAGGAGTATTGCAGGCAGTGCATTGTATCAAATGCAATGAACTACTTTGAACAATATTCAAATGAACGCTTACACTATGTATTACAAATGTGGCGTGACCATCAGGTCAGCTTGTTGCGCATTGCATGCGGCCCTTTGGATCTAATAGGACAACCTGATTACGTTCGAGCAAGAATCAAAATCCATGTGCTTGAAGGAGGACGGGTGCGAGCAGGCTCCACTGGTTGGTATGATGCCAGGTACATATTTTTCCGCTGCTTGTATGGAATATGTAGGAGCCACCGCTTTTTCTGCCAGGAATGGGAAATGGCGGATCATTTTGGACTGCTCAATTGTAATGGTTTCATGGATATGATGAGGGGGCATGAAGTATACACAAGGATGAAAATGCCACACACACCTGCTGCTAATCTGTATGTCCAAAACTTCCTGTGTGGGGCGTACATTAAGATATGGCTTGACAGGCGTGTCCCAGTACATAACATGCCCATTCCTGCTCCCATCCCTCTCGACAATGTTGACGTACATTACTTGCCCATTACTGCTCCCATTCCTCTAGACAATGTTGATGAAAACAATCGGGTCAACATATTGCACACACCATCTGATGAAGATGTAAATGTTATGCTGAGAGATGCAGTAGAGATCGAGCATGACTTCCTAACCGTTCTGCCAAGCAATGCACAGCTCGGAGATGACCTGGGCTTCAACACCGACACAGAAACCATGGCTGAGATACGTACTATTGTTGGATATCATGAATAACCCTCTCATCCTATATGCAATAATGTGTCTTTCTCCTTTCACCATAATATTTTTTTTTTGTATCAAGTAGAACTAAATGCCTCCGCCAAACGACTTGTCAGGACTTCTCAAATGAATTTGTGCAAATTTGGAAACGATTCTCATAGCAATTGATATATAGCAATTGAGATATTAGGTTGTTATAAATATAAATTATGGGGTCAACGAATATATTCCCTTCTTCGTTAAAATCAAAATCAAAGAAATCAGTAACATTTTCATGAACAATTATGTTTACATGTGCAATTTTATCTTCACATATTTTAAATATGTTTAGGATAAATCATATTTAAATTACACGTTACAAACATGGAAGGCTGGAAGGCCAAAGTCTAAATGAATAGTACTCCATGGACATAAGATCATAGGATGAACACAGGATGAACACAAGATTAACCGCCAACATATAAAATATGAAACTTGAAGACAAACATTTTCATTTTCTTGATGGAAACATTGCGGCACGTTCATATGAAAAGTCTCCTGATTTTTATAACGTTCACATGAAAAGTCTCCTTCAACTCCTGGACCTTGCTTACCATAGGATTAAACCTTAGCTATGCCAAAGTCTCCTTCAACTCCTAGACCTCAGTTAAAGAGGACTCGACTCGCGTCTGCCAATGATACAATTGTGGGATAACCTGATAATTAATGAAATCAAAATCAAAAGTAAGACATTTACTTAGCTTGCTCACATGGGTTTCAATAAGCATTTATAAAAAGATTGATGGATGAACGCGTTCACCACCCTGCTTAACTATAAACTCAGAAATATTGTAAGATGAACATTCCCACAGCATCCACAGAAATCCTACTTTAGGAGACAATATGTGTGCTGACATCAAGAAGTCTAATTGAAATGAAGATTTAACGCATAATCACATATTGATCTCGGAAAATTATGTCGACATATGTCATGACCTTCATGAGCTCATTATGCGTTTGAACCACGTTATGTTGGATAGTTATACGATCCACAACAACGGTCACTGTTGAGCAACAGGGACCAGGCTGCAGTTGATCAATATTTATCTGTGTGTTGCTTCCCATGGCCACCTCCATGGTGTTTTAATGCAGAATGCTGATGAGCAATGAGTAATGGTATATATAGAACTATTCATTTGTATTTTTGAATTTGGCGCTCAAATGAAGGTCACGGGTTAAAATAAAAGGGCACAAAGCCATATGTTCACTGTCAGTAGCCACGAAGGAAAGAGGGTGAGCCGTGAATTCCTTAGGAACAGTAGCATAAACAGTGAAATGTGTCTTGAGCCAATGGTGGAGCCGGCTAAGGAGGATCGGCTGGGTGGAAGAGATTTTATGTTTTATATAGATTTTATACTCTATTGTTATCATGATGGAGAAAACTTAAACCAGTATTGGACAAACTGATTATCCAATTGCCAATAAAAAATTGACATGTGGATTTTTTAACATAGTATAACATCGCTTTGCTGTCTCCATTCCCTATTACTTCCACATCAAATGAAAAAAATGTTAGGGAAGAAGATTTGTGTAAGACCATCGGAGAACCCAAAGGAGATGATGATGTCCATGTGGCCAAAAGCATCTACTCTCTTTTCAATAACTATCTCCCGTCGATTCTTCGTAGTCAAAGGTGCTGACAATGAGACAAAACAAGAATCCCATGGATAAAGATGGCTCTGAAGATACAATTGTATGCGAAATTGACGTTTTCTTCACTCCTACTGTCGCCAATACTCAAGTCTCTTAATGTGTTTCATTTTGTGGGTTGAGGTGAGTTCTTGCAACCTCATCTTTATTATACATAATATATGCAACCTCAATTGGGAAATGCACATTGACTCCCAAGGAGTAAACAAGTATTTTTGTTTCTAATTGTTCTTTTAACTTGTTTCTCGTTGTTTCACCAAGCAAAAAACACATGTTCTTGTAGGCAACATGGATTAACCTTTGAATACAAGATAGTGATTACTTTTTTCTACACTTGAAGGTTGTTATTAATTGAACTTTGTAATGCAGGTTGGTCTTATTTTGCGTGCTCTGGGTTTTAACAATTCGACTATGACATATCTTGCAGCTGGGGAACTATTTGGTAGGGATCGATTCATGATGCCATTCCGAGATTTGTTCCCACAACTTGAGAATCATAGTTCTATGGAACCCTTTTAGGAGCTTGCTGAGAACACTAGGAATATGATGGCGAAATACATGGTTTGTCTTCTTTCTGACATTTTCATGCCGAATATGATGGCCCAAGCAACTTTGTAAACAACCTCCTTGGACATTGCCTTTACTATGGCTTCTAGACCACAATAAGGCCTGATAGGAAGGCTCTTGTTCTGATATTCATCGATAAGGCATTTATAATGTGAAGCTGATCATGGCATTAAACCATATTCTTGTAATGGTTGAATATGAAAATGCTATTCGGTATGTTAAATAGATAATGTATTGCAAAATTTGTCGTAGGTAGCATATAAATTCAGAATTAATCTAGTTGATCTTCTAGCTCCTCTACACTGTTATATTCATCCTGTTGGCAACAACACCTGCAAATCAACAGTTAATCTGAGTCGCGTCCAAGGACACTATCCTTAAGAGTTATTCCGCGACTACCAGCAAAGCAAGTTGCGGCACTCTCTAGGATTGAACGGATTCTTCCCATAAGGATATAGGGATACATAACTGGTAGAAGGTAATAAAACTCAGCAGGTAAAAGGGAGTGCAAGAGGAGGAGAGGAGTATATAGCTCTTGTGCTATCTCTCATTTTGAAGCCTTTATGTAGGCCATGCACTTCATGGAAGTTGGGCAATTTGGAAGTCATGTAGCCACCAATTTAATTGATTTAAAATCATTTAACATCATGGAGGTAATTAGCTTTGAATGCATATTAAGTTTGCATAAAGGACAAGCACATTAAAACATAATAAAACATGTTAAAAGCACATTAAATGTCCGTTTCAAATTGCTTTTATTTTTAAAAGGTTTTCATTTTTATAATGGCATTTCTAGCAAGTATTCTATGCCAAATCAATATTTAACTTGCACACAAAGGGGTAAGGAAAATTGCCGGATTTGTCTCCAATAGCCTTTTATCGTGGCTAAACATACTTCTCCTCTTAGCCCATTTACTAATCCAAGATTACATTATTGTATATTCACTTGGATCTACACAATCCCAAATATTATGGGACTCTTCCTTTGACACACCCACACAATATTTACAACAAAATTGACATTCATTTACAATATTTACAATTGGTATTGGCTTGTTGAATATTATTTGTACATGCATCACTCTTCATTCATGTGAAATTGACATTCATTCTTGTTGGTCACTATTCATTCATGGGTATTGCTTATTGAAATAGGGACCACTCTTTTACTATCTTAAAAATATGAGAAAGTTCATTCAACAAGCATTTTACAAAAGAAACATAAATGAGTAGCAAAAAACCCCCTTTGGATAATCCTAATGGAAGCTCAATATACACTAATTAAAAACAATAAAATAGGAAGTTATGCTTCTTGTTCTCTATGTAATTTCTGACATTTGAACCTAAATCAAGTTGAAATGAAAAATATAAATGTAATAATTTTAGGAAGTTCAAACAATTAATTTAAATATAAACATGGGTAATGTTAATATTATTTTAAAGATAGCCTACAGAATTTAATTGAAAATGAAATACAAGTATTTAAAAACCTTTTAATATTGTTTTCTCTTTGACTTCTTTTCTAGAAAGCTCTTAGGACAACCTTTAACACAAGATACACCCTCTTTTTGTGTTAACCCTTTTGCATGATATGCATCTTTTTCATTGTTTGCAATAGTTTCACCACTTCTTTTCTAGATAGCTCTTAGGACAACCTTTAACACAAGATACACCCTCTTTTTGTGTCAATCCTTTTGCGTGATATGCATCTTTTTCAGTTTTTGCAATAGTTTCACCAACATTTTGTTGGTTTGGAATAAAAAAACTTTTACTGAATATTTTATCAACTTCTTCACCTAATTCTACAAACTCTTTTGCCAAAAAAGTTGTAGTATCATCAGACTTAGCAGCCTTACTTGATATCTCAACTGCACTCTGACATAAATCCTTAACCAATTTAAGGTATCTAAGTTTAGATCTTCTTTGATTATAAGTCCATTATCATCAAAAACACTTCGACTCCAAGCATGTTTAGTCTATCTCTTGAGAATGTACCTTGTAGGAATAACTAGTTTAATCCATAGGGTAAGTAATCGACAAGCATGACAACATAAAATGCCAATCAATTCATATTTCTTACAAACGCATTCAATTGTTTCATCTTCTGAGTTATTGGTAACCTTGTGATCTCCTAAATCTCCCATTACACACACTTTATATTGAAATATTTTTGAAACTTGGTTATATTCCTTGAAGAATATGTTACATGACTTCTCATATTCCTTTCTAACTTGAAGGAAGATAGCTAGTGTATAGATTTCTCTTACATTCTTCAACAAATGAACATCTAAATTTAATGGTGGCAAAATTTGGCTCATTTCATAATTCTCCTCCAATTCCTTATACCTCATGTCTTCTGTCAACCTCTCAAAATTTTTGAAGAAACCCAATACATTCAACGTAGCTTCACATAACCTCTTAATCAAACATTAAAGTTTTCACTTAATTGTGTTGTTGCAACTTCTGCAGAAAAGGCATGTCATCCATAAACTGGTGCCCCTTTTTCTCTTTTCCCAAACAAATCTTCCAACCATTTATTTTGATGAAGGTCATGCTTGTCAAGCATTGACTCCCATGCATTAAGAAAGTCCTTCTCATACTCAATCACATATGCAACTTTTAAAATCTCCAGCAAAAGAATCTAATTTCTTGTAAGCATGATTAAGAATCTTGCATGCATTTTGTGAAAGATACCAAGCACACAAAGGGTGACATGATTGAGGAAAAATCTTTGCAATTGCTTTTATCATTGCTGGATCTTGATCTGTAAATATTGTGCTTGGTTTCTTTGCACGCATAGCCTTCATGAAAGTTCTAAATCGCCACTCAAATGATTCACTAGTTTCATCATACAACAATGCAGCACCAAACGTTACAGTTTGTTGATAATTATTGAACCCAACAAATTGTAAAAATGGCCTCAAGCTACGGTTTGTACAATATGTAGTATCAAAAGATATCATATCTCTAAAATAAAAATAGTTTATAATCATCTTTACATCAGTCCAAAAAAATATTTGTGATTTGATTCTCAATATCAAGTTGAATTTTATAAAAAATGATGGGTTATCGGATTGCTTTGATTCGAAGTAATGAAGCAATGTGCAAGCTTCACCGTCTTTCATCTCTGCCATTCTCTTACTAGTCAAATGATTACTAATATCTTTGAGAATATATTTAACATTCTCACGTCCTCAAACGTGTTGACCTAAGAATTCAAAAATCTAATTTTTGTCTTATACCTAAATGATCAGCTTGCTCAATTTGAGTTGCTTGAGCACTAGAGATCTTTCTTTGAGATGGCAATTTATGCTTACTCCTGGGGTAGCTAAAACATGATTATGGTTTGTCTCAAAAGATGTAACTACATACTTTTTATTTGCTTATCGATTAATAATTATTTGGGCTAGACAACCAGTTCTCAAATCTTTATGAGCCTTTGTTCCTTCCATGTGATACACTTTTTTTAAATCCTTCCTTGAAATGCACAAATTTTCAAGATAAAATTTTCTTATGGTCTTTCTTGCACCTATTTACCCACTCTTTTATAATACTAAATCCGACAAAACCAGCATATGTATTATAGAATCTATAAGCATGTTCTTCACTGTCAAACTCCATGCCCACATATAGAGTTAAATCTCTTTTATTCACTTCATGCTCTGGAAAATAATCATATAATAATAAAGTATGTATTAAATAAAATGAAACAAAAAGAAAAGAAAAAGCATGCATCATTGAAATAAGACAAAAGCAACAAAACACTGAGTCAAAAGAAAGACAAAAGCGTTGTGTAATTGAAATAAGACACACTTAGTACGGTTTGTTGATTGAGCAAATAAGACCAAAGCATGTGTAATTGAAATAATAAAAGCCTTAAGAAGTTGTTGTGCGTGCATGTTCAAAAAAAAAAGAAGCAATGAGTCAAAAGCAACGAAAACTTTAAAGCATTAAATCAATTTTCTTTAAAAAAAATATGCAGACCATACTCATTAAATGTAACATCTACATTTTTCAGTAACTAGAAAGGAAGCCTAAACAAAGGGCTGCAGATGAATAAAGGGTCTAAATAGTGAAAAGAGATGAAAAGAAGTCCACAATTGCCATTTTGCAAATGTGGAAAATATAAGGGCAAAATGATTATTTTTGAAAAGTCAGGACATAATCTATTGATCAGTAATTGAGCCCCAGTTGAAGTTAAAATGACAAAAATACCCATCACGTGAATTTTTAGGAAATAAATATTTTGGCTATTTAATGAATTTCTAGCCAAATATTATTATTTAAATTATCCAGAGGCCTCATAAATGTAATGTTAAAGAGGATAAAAATAACTCATAGAGTGCCCTAATTTATAAAATTGTTTTTCAGTAGAAAGCCAAAAACAGTTTGTTAGAACAGCACTACAAAAAGTCAAAAATTGCAGAATTTAGATTTTTGGGAGAAATTAATTAAGGGCAATTCCAAAATGAGTTTTGAGAAAAGAAAAATACCCTAATGAGCTTATGAATTATGGGACTTTTTGGCGGTTTTACATGGCCTTAGTGATTAGAAAATTCCCAAACATTGTTTTCGATAGACGAAAATTAAATAAAGTAAGGGTATTTTGGGAAGAAGAGGATTGTGGGGATGGAGATGAGCCACTTGTCATTCTCTTATAAAAAGAGAAAAGTAATGGATGATACTTGCAAAATCAGTAGATTTTATCAGTATAAAGTTGCTTTGATAGTGCAAGTGGGCCCCACATTCAATTAAAACACATATGCAGATTGGTTTTAAGTCTTCCAAGCCCATTTTTCTGCCTCATTTTCATGCAGCACCTGGAAATAGAGAGAGAAGAGAGAGAGAGAGAGAGAGAAGGCATGGAGCAAGAGGAAGAAGAAGAGGAAGGAAAATCAAGCAAAAATCAAAGGTGAGTTGATGTTTAAGCTTGATTTCTTCTCTAGAATATGATTATGAGCCTCAATCTTCATCTTAATCGGTTTAGTTTTCTCTCTAATGTGCTGAATGAAGAGTATCAAGAGTGGTGTTGAATTGACCTAGTGAGAGAAAGCAATAATCTTAAACAATAAGTGCTATAAATCAACTCTATGCATGTTTTGTTGCATGTTGATGACAAGTTTGAGATGAATTTTTAGCTCTAAACCCTTCCCCTAGCTTCTGACCAAATTTGATTATGCATGAGAATGAATGTTTTTAAGTTAATGAATAACTGGAATTGGTCTAAGAATGAGATTGTGCTTGTGTATGCAAAGAGATGTTGAAAAATCTCATTCCCCCAATTTTATGTACATTTTCGTCCTACTAAGGTTCAAGAGAAAAGGAGTATGATTTTGCATATTTTGATGCTTCCAATGGATTTAGAAGGCAAAATCGTATAGGGTAGAAGTAAGAACACAATTTTGTAAGAATTGGAATCACAAATGGCAAATTTAGAAGCCAAGTTGCTAAGAAAGAGTCTTATGAGCTATGAAGTGTATAATGCACTAGTGATGGCATGGTATTGATGCCAATTGTACTATGGCACGTGTAGGAGTGCTAAAGTGACAAGAAGAATTCCAAAGTGATAAGTGCAAGTAGGAAGCCACTTGAAGCCACTTGGAAAGCTAAGTCAAGTATAAGGTAGCATAAACTCTAACTTTGACATTTACATTGCATGTGATTATTGTTTATGTTAATTTTCCATGTATGAAGTATGGTTGTCGCCATATGATATGTAAATCCTTGCTTGTGAATGTGCATGGTTATAGTTATGCAATGATGCCTTGGCCTTGTGCAAATATGTTGTTTTGAGTGAGGTATTGTCAATGTTTCATTGCATGCTAGTGTACATATAAATGATCATGCATGTTGATGTACTAGTTAACAATATTTGCTACTGGGATTTCTTTGAAATCCCATTCTTTCCAGTGACTAATCATACGCACGAGCTCCAAGAGCTAAGGCATAGAGGTCCAAGAGTAAGTAGTGGTGGCATCCATGAAGATGTAAAACTTGCACATGATTCACATGCCATTTTGTTGGGAATCAATATGAATTGTGAGGATGAATGTATGATGAATGCTATTTTATGGAAATTCAAAGTTGAGTAATGTAAATATATGCCAAGCATGTTGGTTGTATGTGTACTAGTGTGAATTGCGTGAGAAAAAGAGATTGAGCATGAAAAATCACAAGCAAAGGGTCCAACACCCTTATTATGGCATAATTGGACCAAAAAATAGCAAATGAGCTCCAAATGGCATGAAACATTTTAGTCAAGTGGTTCATGGTATAAGATTTAAAATGAGCTATAGTTTGTTATTTTTGGATGTGTATAAAAAAAGTTATGTTTTTTCAAAATTCTACTAAAAACCAGAAAACTGTCAGCATCAGCGTTTGCCATAGCAAAAATGGTTAGAAAGGTCAATCTGGAGGAGTTCACCATAATGAAGTGCACCCGAAACGAATTTTCATGTGGTCCAATGAGTTGGATGCACTGAAGTCCTGTTTCAGAAGACCAAATGAATAATGAAATTCCACATAGATTAAAAGGAGGGTTGGGCTTTAATTTTCTCAAATATGTATTTTTCCTCCATAAAGAATTCAATAAGCTTTACCACTTAATTGAGATTTTTCTAGAATTAGTTATAAATTTTCAAAGTTATAAATTTTCAAAGTTGGCCAAGATTTTTAAGCTACCAAGTGAATAGTGACTATTTTTAGAATTTTTGGGAGTCACTTGGTTAACTAGTCCTAGCCTATAAAATGATATCAAGTGGTTAGTTTAATATATCTAATGCGTAATAAAGCTTAGAGGAGAGGTGTTACACCAAACATGGTGTATAAAATGGATGTCACGTAGAGATCAAGACGCAAAATGGAGGAAATTGGATTTTCACATGTCAGAGCCATAGACGACAGGTCCAGTATTAGACATAATTGAAATAATAGGAAATAGGGTTTTCACATGTCAGAGCCACAGATGTGCAAGTAACAGGGAACGAAGACAGCAAAGCAACGTTATGCACTGATGTGTTAAAAATTCCACATGTCAATTTTGCATTGGGTAATTGGATAATCAGTTTGTCCAATACTGGACATAAGTTTCCTTATATCATGATTATTATTTTCTACCAATATAAAAATGTATTTATATAATACATTTTTGTCAAGGCCTTTACTTGCGTTGTATGATAAAATAAATCAAGAAAAATTAATATTCATTAGAAAAGTGTAAAAATAAATTATGACCTTGAAAAAAATATCTTAATCAAGTTCCAGAGGTGTGCAGAAATAAATTATTAGTTGATACAAAGTTTAAAAAAATAGGATCAGATCAATGAATTTGTTGAAGCAGTGGTTTAAGAGTTAGCCAATCAGATCAAGGTTAAATCAAACATAATTAAAATAATATAATTTAATTAAAAAGTAATATTTAACTAAATATTTTTTACTAAATTTAAAGTGTGGTACTAAAAAAAATGGAATATGTGCATTGAGGGAAGGCTAAGAGGTAGAATAGTCATTGTCATATGCGATGAACTAATGCCCTGTTTGGTACGTGGAAGAGTTTTAATGGAATTGGAAGTGGATTTAAAAATATATTTGGTATGCACATGGAACTTATATATAATTTTTAATTAAAATATATATTTATAATGTGAAAATACCAAAATACCCTTTAACCCAAAAAAAATCTTTCACACCTTGTCATAAGCATCCATAGCCAATGTTCACCGGAACTGTTTGTCCACCACCATTGCTAGAGAAATCAAATCCAAACTCAATGATTGAATCAATCTAAACAATATATAAATAAGATCCAATCAACCATTAATTCAGAAATAAAAGCAAAGCAAAGAAATAGCAAGAGGATGGGAATGATGAGATGGAGAAGAGCTTGGGATGCTTCTTTGTCGTCATCAAATCGCTGGAGAAGACTTCAGATATGAGAGGATGCTTCTTCGTCACCGAGATCGACAGCTTCATCATCGGTTACAAAGAGCTTGGGCTGAATCTTGTATCCTCTCAGATTTGAAGTTGACAGGTTTATCGACTGCTTCATCTCTCCATCATATATGATGATGGGTATAAAATTGAAGCTTGAAGAAGAAGATGGGATGGGTAATAGATGCTAAAGTGATGAAGGTTGGGGCAATGGAGTTTGGGCAATGGAGGTAGGAAGATGGAGGTTGGCCAACAGACTGAAACTGGTTTGGCCGATGGAGGTGGGAAACAAAGGATGGGTAAAATGGTGAAAGCCCCAGTTCCATGGAACTGGAATTAGGTTCCCATGGGGGGCCCCAAGGAACTGGGTTCCATGGAGTGAGAATTCTATGGAAATCACTTCCATCATACCAAATAACCTAATTGTGGGTTTCGGTTCCACTTCCACTTCTCACCCCCCACTTCCATGCTACCAAATAGGGCTAATGTGATCATATTTTGATATGTTTAGTTAGGCATTTTTTTAGAATTTTTAATAGTTATCTTGTGTCATTTTATTGTTATTAGTATTAAGTGCCTTTTTAATGGGTAGTTTAAGTTCATACTTTGCAGTTTACACATCAAAATCCACTTTTCAGGCTATTTGTAAAAGTTCAACGTAGCCAACTCCCATAGCTCCACAAGCATACCTCTCAGGAGGAGTTCACTGTAGCAAACTTCCTCCACTCCATGAGCATGCCTCTTGGGACAAGTTCGCCGGGGTGAACTCCACCAGATTCAAGTGACAGAAATTTGAAACAGATAATGAGCGGGAATCTAAAATTGAAAAAGGACAGCTTAAATTTAAAAATAGAATTGCCTAAATTAGGTATGCTAGTTGGACACACTCTAGATGGATCTAAAAACTTGGAGGAAAAAGATATTTCCAAGAGCTTGGATGTAAAAAAACTAGATCTAGAACAATTGAAAAGAACGTACAACACACACAACAAAGCAAAGGGAGGTTCCAACTGCTAAACAAGAGCAAGAGTTTGGGAATTTGAAATTTAGAGACACTATGGTAATAACCTGGAGCATAATTGAAGATGTTATTCTAGCAATGAGAGGCTAACTCCATTAATCCACTTGGGAGATGAAGCTGCACCAGATCTATTGAACATATAGGGAGATTCATGCATTAATGCTTTCAATCTAATCTTTGCATCATAGTGTAGAGTGGATTGATTAGAGGCATTTAACCAATCAGTGCATTGGCAAATCAATGTTCATTAGTGCATTTAGATGAGACATATTTGTTGTTGATTAAATTGCAAAGCATTGTTTGATTGCTGAACTTTTCCTTTCTAATTAGTTTATTTGAATCTTGACTAAGCAATCTAATATATATAGTTGAGAGTTCTAAATTATCTTTTCACAACTATCAATTGGAATCATGCATTCATCTACACTCTTGTTTAACTATTTTATTCCTTCAAGTAAGAAGGAATTATCATGAGCAGAGTGACTCCAATGTGTGAAGTAGTGAGGGCAGCAGAATTTTCTAGGTGGACAAAATATAAATAGACACAAATTCAACACATTTTTATCTCAGATTTTCTTTAGCTAGTTATAAAGAAACTATAAAATCCATAAAAACAAAGGTAGTTAAATCACTCAATCTTACAACCAAGATAATTTGCATCACTTAAATATCAGTTTAGTAGGTAAATAGCCAAGAACCAAAGAGAGAGACACCTAAGGTTGACTCCCTACACTATAAGAGCTTAATTCTAGTAATTTTGACACATAGCGACAGGGGGTGAATTAGGAGCATAAGTCATCTAACCAAAGAAAAGAAACCAAGCCAACAAATGAGTCCATCAAGGTTTTTAAGTAAGTGTGATGTTAGCTATGCAGCCTCGATTAGTGTAAAAGTTGTTATTTGATTTAACATGATGCGAAAAATAACCCAATGATGTCCATCATCACCATTCCTCATTCTTCTCCCTCCCTCCCTCCCTTTTTGCTTCCTTTTCTTCACTCTTCATCTTCACTCCTTACTTTGTCCTAGTTCACTAAATACTAAATATTGAACTGATTCTTTGCTTGATGTGGAAATGCCATCACATTTGACACAATCTTACTCATTCTTAATCCATAAGAATGAAAGGAAAACGATTTCCTCATGAGAAAGCTCACCAAGTTTAGATCCTTATCAATCATAGAGTACGACGCCATTACCAAGGGCCACCATCTTTGATCAATCTCCCACCATCGTCTCCCCTTTGTTTTCATCTTGCACCATCTCCATCACTTGTAATTCCTAAAATCATTCTTAGATCTGTTTCTCCCTAAAATCGCCCTTAGTCGTAGAGGCTTTCAAAGTTCTAGGTGATAAAAATGTAGTATAGTGTTGCACACCTAGGTCATTGCATGTGAGGAGTTTAATTCAAGCTTTTAAACAGATTAATGTTGCAATCAAACTTGATGAAGGAAACTATTTGAAGAAGAAATTAAATAACTGAATTTAAATCTAACTATTCTTTTTAGGATTTTTAATTTAAAAAAATGAAAATGGGCAAATTGCAATTGATTCAAACGCACGTTAATAAAATGCAATCCTCTTGAGTTGAGATTAGGCCTTGCTAGCTCTTCTAAAGATAAGAGTTCAATGAATTGAGCTTAGAGGTTGAACCTTAGATACCACTAGATTCAAACCTCAAAATACCTCAATTAAACATCTTAACTAAGCTTCAATTAAAATATTACAGCAGCAAGAGGCTTAAAGGAAAAACTCATTCAATTACTTCAAATCCATAAATGTAACAACCATTACATCAATAAAAATGTTCAGCCCAACTAGATGAAAAATAGTCTCAACCAAGCATTAGTCATTATAGCTAAACCTACTCTAATGAGGATCATACAAAATCAATTGAATAAGCTCCTAGCTCAACCATCAAGCTTTTGAAGGCTTGACACAGAACAATTCCAGCAACAACAAATTGAAACTATCTTACGTAAAAGCCGAAACCGAGAGCTATGGAGAACTCCAATGAAGAACATGAGCTCAGGCCATTACTACACCCTCAAGGGAACCACAAAGAAGGCTTAGCTACTCATAGTAGCAAAAAACACAGTAAGAAAAAAGGGGGAAGAAATCAGCCATTAAAGCTGGAATTTGTGTGTTACAGAAGAGGAAGATAAGCAATGGACTTGATGATGGTTTTCCCCTAGAATAGAAAGGGTTTGGATGAATTTGTGGTTGGAGATGAAGTGGAATGGGTGCTAGGGCTGCATATGAAGAATGAGGGTGTAAACCTAAACCTCTCTTCCTCCACAAATATAGAAAAAACTTGTTTTAAGCCTGGCCTCTTTAATAATGTGCATTTTTTCCTCCTCATTTTCAGCTTTCAACCGTCACTCTTTGCCCGTTTAACCTAAAGAAACCCAAATCTCATTAACCAAAACGCATAGCATAGCTCTAGGTCCCTTTCGACAATAAATTTGGCTTGTAATTATCCCCTTTTAGTCCCTGTAATTTTAAAAAATACAGTTGAGTCCGAAAACAGCAAGTTCACTAAATAAAGTAATTATTTCCGATCTCCCCATGCTCAATGCAACATTATATTCATCAAAAAACTTAATATTTTAAGCCACTTATCCCTACTTTCCATGCCAAAATAAATGAATTAACATGATGAATTATGCACTTATCACTCCTCCACCTTTTCTTTTTGATTTCTCACTCACTTTGAAGATTTTTTGCTTATGCTTCAAATCTAGATCTCTGAAAGAGTTCTAGTCCCATAATTATTTCTCCCTTTCTTTTTCAACCTCATTAATCGAGCTTGAATTTTCATTTTAAAAAATTGGATAACCCGGCCAACCCAGTGGGTTAACTGGGTTGTGACTAAATCTTACCGGTTCGGAGCGACTCAGTCTGAGTCTTATTTCCCCCAGTTTAGGTACTCAACCAGATCAGACAAGTGACCGATTTGACAGTTTTCAGGTCTGAATTAGTTGATCTACAGGCAACTGGCCATAAAAATACCCATAAAAATAGATAACAGAAGCTCCAACACCATGGCTGCTATTTTTTAATACCCATAAAGATACCACATGGGTTTTACAATCTCAAGAAGGGCATATGAATATGACAAGGACAAATTGGTGAGAAGGTGGCAATTGGAGATCATGTAATGTTGGTGTGTTTACAAAATTGACCCTCTATTTAAAAAAGATAAAAAGAAAAAGGCCACCCTTCCTAGTAGGCCGTCGAAGCTTTGATGTAGCAATAGGAAACTGGCAGGAGCTTTAGTCATAGGTAACATAAGCTTCGGCACCATCGCGGCTATTTTTTAGTACCCATAATGTGTTTTTTAAAAATGTGGAGCCAAGGTGGTTAAGGTGAGATTTGATCTCACCCCATCTTGTTTCCCAAAAGGTTTGATGACCCAATCACCAAACCTTCTTAATTAATATAATACATAATATATATAATATATGTAATAATACAATGTCTTAGTCACCAACTACACTTATAACACAAATGACGATATTTGTATAGGTATTTACTATTACAATAACAACATTTAATACTACATTTAACAAATTTTTCAACTAATTGGGTGAGGGTGTGGAAAATTGAATGCAATTGTCATTTTTTACAAGTAAGAATGTAAAATATGTGATTATATTCCTCATCACGGTTTCAAACAACTTAGTGATGAAAGCATTTAACTAC
>QFDD01000952.1:0-37141 GCA_006871305.1 Vachellia collinsii
CTGTAGAACTGTACTTAGTGATAGCTTTATAGGCTTAGAGGCTAACTTCAAGTTCGGATTAACCCACTTTGACGGTTCTATATTTATCCCAATAACAACCTTGATGCTTACCTCTAATTGTTTGGGAAAAGAGTGTACTTAATTATTAATGAAAGCCGTCCAAGTGATAAAAGTAGGGCCGTTGAACAATTGGCCTTGTTTGGGAATTTGGATCACAATAGCTTATTTGGGAATAACTTTTGAAAAGTGATTGTACTTATTAGGATATACTATTTAATGTTAGGCATAGTTAGGCAATTAGTTAGGCATATTAGTTAGGCATAAGTTAGGCAATTAGTTAGGCATATTAGTTAGGCATAGTTAGGCAATTAGTTAGGTATTGGTTGCTACTTTGTGTGTGTATATATATGTTCATTTTAATCATGAAATATGAAGGAATTTGATTCCAAAACTCTATAGTACTCAAGGTAAGTATGTGATTGGAGTTTTATCTCGACTTGCGTGAAAATATTTTAAAAGCTGTTGCCACATAAAAGCCACTTTTCAACCTCAAAAAACCTACTTTTGGCTTTTCTTTTCTTTTTTTCACATGTTTGGCATCATTTTGACCGAATTTTACTAAATCTTGAACATGCAAAAAGTCAATTAAAATAAAAGTTATTTTTACCATTACTAATCCAAACACACCCTATCTAGTTCTCAACTATGCAAGGCCCTCGAAGGAGGGTTTTGTAGTCAAACTCCCTTTTGCTTTTGTACTTGAGGATCAATCTCCATCTGGTTCAAGGGAACCTTTGCACAATTCCATTCTCTTTTGTGAGGCCTATTCCTCATATAAACTATCTGTGTAAGACTGTCTTTTTCATAGTTTCACTCTTTTAAAATAAATTTGAACTAGATTACAGGACAACTGGCTATTTTTTTTTTTTGGAGAATTATTATAAAGTTCCATATAAAATAATTAATATTAGAAAGGTTTCATTGACAACTCAAGTAGTTACCATTAACAACTGAAAAACTACTATTGATAACCTTTGGGGACCTTACTGATACTCTTATTTGGGACTTTACAGTAATTCCTCTGTTTTTTTTTGTTGGAAAAACAGTCCACAATTTTTAGCCTTTTTGTTTTCTAAGCATAGGTATCTTTTGAGATAATCCTATTCGAAGCACTATCAATACTAAATTTAAGAATATCTCTTAGTGAGAATTCAAACCTTGATTTACCACATTGTGAGCGACTAATTGTATCCGCTAAACTCAACCCCCTCCGATCATAAATGTAAGATCTGTTTACCTAATTTGATTACATTAAGAAAGTTAATTAAGTTAGTTAATATGACATGTTTTTCCTAAAAGACCCTAATTATCTTCCTTAGTTCTCTTCTTCTCTCTTAATTATTATCGAATGAGCATAAATAAGGGTTAGTTTTAAAAAGGGTAAAGGTGCAAATTTAGCAATGAAGTTATTGGTCAATAGCACCCAACACATTTAACCTTTAACTGGTGCAAATTTAGTAACAATCAATTAATAAGATGAAAATTTAGCAACAATCAATTAATAAGGGTGGAAATTTAGTAACTTTGTTAACTCTTCCTTAACTCTATTAACTAGCTGTCATATTTTACTATTTTTAGGGTATAAGGTTTCATCTTGGGATCATTTATGTAATCAGAACTACTTCTTTTTGTTTAACTTCTTTCATGAAAGTTGCTCTAAATAATTTTATCTTTCTAATACTCTTTTTTTCTTCACTTTTCGACCCTTTCTTATTCCTTTTTGCTTAGCCTTTATTTTTCTTTTATTCTAAAAAACATTAATAAAAAAGGAGTAGTTTTGATTACCATTAGAAAGAAAAATTATTTAGAGCAACTTTCATGAAGGAAGTTAAACAACAAAGAGTAGTTTTGCTTATTTAAATGATCACAAAATGAAGCTTTAATATGCCAGATGATTAATGGAGTTATGGGAGAGTTAACGACATTGCTAAATTTTCACCCTTATTAATTGATGTTGCTAAATTTGTACCTTATTAATTGATTATTTCTAAATTTACACCATTCAAAAGTTAATTGTGTTGGATACTCCTAGTCAATAACTTCGTTGCTAAATTTACACCTTGACCCTTTTAAAAGAATTTGAAATAGATAATATATTTAGAACTAAGGTTAACTCCTTAATTAAGTTCTACATTAAAGACAGGAGGAGTGCAATAATTATTATTGAAGAACAACACAAAAAAGAAAAATGACAGAAAAAGATATTGGAAATTAACAAATGACAAAGAGGTGTGAGAAGATTCAATAATGACAAAGAAGGAACTATAACTCAAAATGGGATTTTGAGATTTGAGCCAAAGGACAAAACATGATGGAAAAGACTAAAATGCCCCTAAAATTTTTTGAAAATTTTCTAAACCACCTTGCTAAAGCTCTTGCCAATGCTAGCCACCGACCGCTAGTGTTGGAGCCCCTCGGTTACCGGTGAGCCCATTCCCAACTTTTGTTAACAAAATTGCACATTCAACCTACTCACAAGTTTTATCAAGGCATTACCAACATTTCTCTATCTATTACCATCTTTCCCATGCCAATTAACAAACCCACATTTATGCTCATTCACAAGTTTGATATAGGCATTATCAACATTTCATTAGCTAGTACCAATTTTACTTTATCGAGTAAGAAATCTACACTTTCCAGTCATTAATGAAAGTTGGTAATAGCTAGTTATGTGTTGATAATGCCTAGACAAAACTAGTCAATGAAGTAAAATTGTATATTTGTTACTTGATAAAAAAACGTTAGCAATGTCTAATGAAATGTTGGTAATTCATAAATAAAACTTATGAATGGGCGAAAGTATAATTTTGTTTCACAGTAAAGGAATGTTGGTACTAGCAAATGAATATGGATAATGCTTTAACAAAATTTTTAATGGTGGGGCGAAAATGCCCCATTTTAAAGCTTTCAGATCTAAAATGACTTCCGATAACTTCCATGTGCCTGATGTCTATTTCCAAGAGTTTCTGGGTTATTTTTGCCTTTTACCCTAAAATGTAGTATTCAAATACTAGAGTTCAACCAACAAATCATGGGTCGAGATGGGAAACGTCTTCATTCTTGTAAGTAACAGAACTCATGTTCTAATTTCGAAGAGAGCATTTGTTAGTAAAAGCAAAAACATTTACACTCTCAAGTTGTTTTGAAAGGGATTAACCTTAAATCTAAAATGGTAAATAAACCACAAAAAATAGTAGAGTTGGATTGCAATATGAAATGAAAGAGACAATAGAAAGGACGGAAATCACAATGAGAAAGTGAAAGAAGGGAACATAGAAAGAGAAGGAAGGGAGAATCCACTAA
This sequence comes from Vachellia collinsii, assembly GCA_006871305.1. Classification (NCBI taxonomy): domain Eukaryota; kingdom Viridiplantae; phylum Streptophyta; class Magnoliopsida; order Fabales; family Fabaceae; genus Vachellia; species Vachellia collinsii. Next base: position 3,367 of record QFDD01000952.1, read on the forward strand.
GAAGGCACTCTTTGGTAACCAATTTTGTGATTATTATATTAACTCCAGCATTGTCTCCAGATCTGGCAATTTAAACGTTTTGGTCTGACTCCTTCATCTTCCTTTCCTTTTTGGGCTTCCTATTGGGCCCCCATCCTGGCCCAAATCATTTATGACCATTACACTACTCCTCCCGTGGACATTGACCTTGTCCTCAAGGTCAAAATAGGAAGAAATACTCTTATACCCTTGGAGTAGTATGCCATTTATATTCTTTTTAAAGAAAATATTTAAATTGTCCTTTTTTAATGGATATCACATGTCATATATTTCTCTTGATTAGTTTTATTTATCAATAACCCATTATAATAAACATTTGTGGAACTAAACAAAAGAAGACAGTTGGAATATTTTTATTAGAAAGAGCACGTATAACGTGTCATTTCAAGAGTATGTAAGTATTTCTCTAATATAGGAAAAATGAATGTTTAAAATAGCCAAAGTGCGCCCTGTAAGTGCATCCAAACCATTCCAAGAAATTAAAATATAATATGCCCCTTAAACTGGACGTTGAATGCATAAATGTTTTGCAGCCTTAACAATGCCATACATTCCAATCTGGAGAGCAAAAAGAATGAGTATTTTCTCCCAATCAAAATGCAGTAAGTTGATTAAATAAGTTGCAAAATCTCTCTGCATTATGATGGAAAGAAATGATTTTCTTTCTCTGAGCACATGTATCTTCATGTTAAAAACAATTTTGTTCGAAACATGAACATTAAATGTAGACACCTTTTTAAGTAGAGATTCAAATCTTAGTTTACCATATCAAGTGAGACTAGCCTTTTCTGCTAGACCCATGCATGCATTGAAAATGCACCATAGTATAAATATTCCTCTAGCCCAATAACATAAATAAATATTTCAAAATGACTTATTGTTGAAATTAAGAGGCTAAAAATACATTTTATAAATTTAAGAGATTAAATCAAAAAATGATGTAAATTAATAGGATCAAATGTATATTTTTGTAAAAAATTGAACCTTTTTTCCCACTTCTCTTAGTTTATTAGCATACTTTTCCACATGTTAGAAGTAAAATATTTTACAGATAGGGATGAATCAAAGTTTGAATTTCTAAGATGTATCCATATTTGTTGATTATGCCTCCAATTAAATTATTTTCATTCAAAGATATATTTCCTATAAAAAAAACAGAATTAAGAGATTCTCAATTTCACAGTCTTCACTTTAAAAAGTTGCCATGCTATTTGGACCCATAGCTGTCCCCTAACTAAACTTTCATTCAAAATTATCAACGATAATCAACCCTCTTTTCCACACCTGTTTTCAAATCCCTTTTCAATTCATTAGCAAATTTTTCCACATAAAAAAAAAAAAATAAAAGCACAATATTCCTCATATACCGTAATGCTTGCTTCAAAGAAAATTATTTCTTTTATATATCCCTCTATTATGATAATAAAATAGGAAGTCTTCTCTTTCCATTTCAAGGTCTTCGGCTTTAGTAAGTCTTCTCTTTTATTTGTCAAATAAAATAATATATTTTTTTTCTTTTCTTTTTCATTTGTACGTGAGTGAGTGAGGGTTTTAAATATTCTCTTCCCATCTCTCTCTGTTTTTTTTAGTTTCTTATAGTTTTGTTGATCTGTATGCAAACATTTTGCGAGTTGTACTTATTCGTATATATCTGACTTAATTTTTTGGCACTTTTTCGTCTAGAAACTGAAATTCATTGTTTCGAAGGAGTTCATACACAACAGTTCAACTGTCAGCTTTCCTCATTAATCTCCATCCCAAGAAGATGGGGGTTGAATGAGGATACAGAACACTTACTCCAATAGTGAGAGAGGATTTAACTAGATGGTTTTGTGATATTTAACTTTTTGCTCTTTCCTGTATGTATGTTTAACATTAACATGTCAATCCCTATATACAAGTAATAGCTAGCATCATTCACAATATCATAACATGGATGGGAAACATTGCAACCCTAAGGATTGAATCGATGGCTTCAATACAGTCTATGAAGATGGTTGTATATGATGAAGGAAACTAACATTGGTTGTGATAGAGGTACAAAAGGCATCTTAAAAGGTATTCTACATGGCAATCAAGGTGGCTTCAAACATGTCAACCATGATATCCATATAATGCAAGAAGAGTCTGACTCATTCATTATAACTCAAAAAATAACATTTGAGCTTCAATTAGCTATAATATAGGCCCATGATGTTAGTATATATGTTGAGGGTGTCAGCCAGACCTTAACCACGCATATTCAGGCTTATATGCATACTTTCATGAGCCATGAAAGCTTGAGTACATGAAAAAGTATGAAGATCCATGAAATTGATGTAACATAAGCATCAAAGAAGCCCAAGATGGCATACAAGGCCCATGTGCAGTCCAAATTGAAGAATTCACTTAAAATACCATATGACAAGCATGTACCTTGGAAGAGGAGCATAAGTGACATCCAAGAACACTCAAGAAGCATCTAGAATACTTCCTTATGCATTAATTTTAATGTGATTTCATTTATAAAGTTTCCATTTTTATTTCCTAATAGGGCCATTTGGTCAAAGATTCTTCTAGAAGATATTGTTTTTGTTTCCTATTTTTAGGTAGTTGACTTTTGCTTCAAGTTTAAGTAGTTTCCCAATTTCTTTAAGTTTGAATGGTGTCAATCAATCAATTAATCATCACAAAGGGCATCATTATAGCAATTAAGGCTTAGGGTTTTGATTCTAGAGTGTTCTATGGTAGTCTATATGAATAATGCTTTTTATGATACAAATAAGTTTCAATTAAGCAATATTTTAGTCCAAGAGATATTTTTCCCTAATAGGGAATTGAAAAGGCTTTCATTAGAAACTTTAATGTTAGTTTTGAATTTTCTAGAATTAGTTTTGAATTTCTGAATTAGGCTAAAATCCTAATTTACCAAATCAATAGTAACTCAAGTGGGTATTTTGAAATTCACTAGATAACTAGTTCTAGCATATGCAATGGCCTTAACTGAGCTAGTCATAATCTCTAATGAATATTAAGTGAAGGTATTACACATATGACATGTTTGATTGGGAATGCTACTAGTGAATTTGTTTGACCTGAGGGGAAAGACCTTTAAATTCAAAAGCTCATGTCCAACCCACAATTGAATAATTCCTACTAATTGATTCTCACTAAGATCCAAAAAAATGAATCAAATGTTGTTATTCAAGCAAGTAGGAAAATTTCTTGAGACTGCGTTGTTGCAAAGTCACAAGGATCCCAATGATTAGGGTAAATTCCTATTGAAATTGTCTCTATAAAACTTGACAAGTATTAGATTTGGTCACATCATCCAACAATATGGTATTTCACCTGACAAGTTATTTGACTCCAAATTGACATAATCTAAACCCATTTGTTTTACATTTCCTTGACATATGAAGGAGTTGAGGGACCTAGAAAACAAATTATATGAGAGGTCCAATTTAAACACACAGGGTGATATGTAAGGAAGATGATAACTAAATTGGTTTGAGCTAGATAAATGTATGAGATACATTGATGGAATTCTTCATTATATGATGAAGATTTTCATGGATATTATTGTTAGAGAAATAAAATACATAATCATCAAGAAAAGCATCCCACACCCACATGGGGATAGAATGAGAGATGTTGTTGTTGGGTATGTACACTACTTCAAGACACTTGAGTAATTTCATCCATAATGGGAAGTGGGTACCTACATTCCACTAGGCCATGTACAACGCCTTCAACTTTTAAATTGAGTTTGTTTATGTCCGAAGAAAATAAATATAAGCTTGTGAAATTAGCAAGGTGATCTTCAGTCACTTCTATTTGAAAAAGATTAGCATTGATGTCAAGTGATTGAAATGTAGAAAGAAATTCTATAACATTAAAAGGATTCCCAATGAACTGATTACCAAAGAGATCAAGTTGATTCAAATAGGTGAGATTTCTTAAAGATTTAGGAATTTCACCTTGAATGGAATTGCCAAAAATATCAAGAGAAAGGATATCCTTGAAAATCCCAATTTCGCTTGTCAATTGACCATGTAGTTTTGAATTGAATATAGACAATCTCTCTAGTATGTGTGAAACACATCCCGAGATTATTGTCAAAATTTCATAAAATTTTTTATTGAATTTTTTATTTAAGAAAGAAACACTTTTCAAGATACAAAGTTTCTCCAAAGTGCTTGGAATTAGCCCTTCAAGCTGATTATATGACAAATCAAGAGTAGTCTAGAAGTCAAGTTCCTAATCTCATTTGAAATAAATCCATTTAAATTGTCTGAAGATGGAGAAAAAGACTTGAGGCTACTCAAGCTATACAACCATTTATGGATAGAAGTATTAGAGCCATTATAGGATAAATTAAGATCTTCAATGAAGGTTAGTTTTTGAATATCATTTGAGATGAAACTTTGCAAATGATTACAATTTAATAGAAGTGACTAAATTTTTTAATTGAAAACCCACCTTGGAATGGAAGAAGCTCCAACATCATAAGAATAAAAAAGATCAAGAATTGAGAAAGATGTAAAGTTGGTAACTATGGCTAGATCAAAATGATGATGAAGAGCCACAATGTCAAGTGTAACTCTCTCAACAAGGGAAGTTACAAAACATGCAATCTATCAAATGCATTGGATAGATTCACAATACTTAATTAAAGACATTTGAGTGAAGAAAATGGTGGCAACCATTAAATATTTTGTTGAAAAATTGATAACCTACTCATGTCATAATAGTAACCTTCTCCCAAGATCAAGATAGTGTAGACTTGACAGATTTCCAATTTGATGAGGAATCTTTCCACTAAAATTAAACACTAGAGAGGTTGAGATATGTCAAGCTCTTTAGTGAGCCAAGAAAGCTTGGATTTTGTGTTGTCCACTCAACTCCAAGTAACTCAAATGTTTCAAATCAAGTATTTAAAGATATATTTCACCACCAAAGCATGATGTTTTATCAGCATAATAATCATAGTAAGGAGGTGAAGTAGTACGATGAAACCAAAGAATATGGCTAGTTATGTCATTTCAAACAAAAGATGTCCAATTGTAACAATCTGTCTTCTAGACCAAGAGGTAAGTGTAACCCCAAAATAAATTAAAACTCAAAACTCCACACAATTGATTATTAATTCATCAAGATCTAGGGCACAAGCAACATGAGTGAAACACCCTACCCATAAACCAACCATAATATAAAATTCAACTCAGAGCACAATACCCACCAACAAATCACCACAAATCGATGAATAATAAATCATTAAACTTCTAATCAAAATGTATAATCCCACAAAATTTGTCATATATTCCCTAAGGTCTCAAACCTACGAAAAAGACAATTTACTAAAAACTAGTCTAATATCATGATAGAATCATAAAGATATTATTAGAGTATGCAAGTCCTAGAAGTCTAGCAATATGCATATCTTAACATAATAACATAGGCTACCAAGCCTACAGTAATAGAAGCTATCAAACTGTTGGCTCCTTCCTTTCACACTTTGAACCACTAAGTTCTTCTCCTGAAAATAATAAACATCGATAGGTGAGACATAAAGTCCCAGTAATTAACAATTAATTTATAGGATATATGATTCACACTTCGTCTTAAATTCTCTTTCCCTTGGAGGGCGAATAAAAAATATTTATCCAAGGATTGCATTATAGGGTGCAACTCAAGGTCGTTCTCTCAATTGAAGCCTTTACGCTAATGTCCTAAACTAACTATGCATCATGAAATGCAAGTTGAATTAAACAAGGGGGTTTTTCATTGCTTTCAATCATGATAAATATTAAGAGGAAATATACAAATGTACTTCTTTTTGGATTTTTTTGGGAAATGGTGATGCAATAAAGTAACAAAGTTCAAATGATGGAGAATTCCTCTTGAAAACTGGGATTAGGCCATCATAGTTCTAAATTGATTAGATGGAGCAATGTTTCACTAAGTTTCTTTGATAAAAACTTCAACAACTCACTAAGTTTAGGATTTCACTCAATGAACTCAATTGAGTAAAATCCCATTCAAGTGCTCTTTGAAACGATCTCTCTCTTTGTTTTTTTTAAAACTAAATAAAACCACAATCATAGTAAATCAAACATAATATTTCATGAGTTGCCATCTCTAACTGGAGATGACCCAATGCCATTCAACCAACAAAATAGATTATCTATAGCTGAAACTTCCCACATAGGGAACAAAGGCTATCAAAATAATTGAAAGAGTATGCACAACCTAACTATATGGCAATATATACATCTCCTATAAGAATGTCTCAAAAAGATGAGGCCCTATAACAAGAGGCACAACACTAAGCCTCTGGCTCCTTTGCTTCTCGTCTAACTGAACTAGGGACCTCTCCTGAAAAAAAAAAGTTAAAACCATAGAATGAGACACAAAGTCCCAGTAACCAATAAACAATTTATCAAATAATCAAGCAGGGTTATAAGAGGTGAAGCAAGGATAAGTTCATTAAAAGTATATTGATAAACATTAATATACCGAAGAGAGTACTAGATCGACAATCAACACCCAACATAATAATATGCCTTTAACATAGGAATTGGTAGGTGAACAAAATTCCGTTATGAATCAATTGGTAACCGAGTGAAAATCCAAAATGGTTTATCATAGATTACATATAATTCCCTCCAACATGCTCCTCCTTATATCACCTGATGTGGACTCTAACCTATGATGACAGGAGACTTGGCCAGAGTCAACCATCATTATGAGGTTAATGAGCCCTCTTCCTAACCGCCCACAAATGGGTCCAAGGCCTAGAAGGTCTAATATAATGTCAACCACTATGATCAGTAGTGGGGACTATTGCCATGGACTTTAAGATTCACCAAATATATCATTTTTCCTAGACTTCATCATTATCCAAACCTCAACAACATAGTCACAACTCTTTCACAACAAACACACACACACACACACACATCATCCTTATCCATCACAATCTCAACCATGATACTATATCACATATATCAAGAGTCAATAACATATGTTATCGTATCAAAATACTATCCGCTTCACCAACAATTCATAAACGAGTAAAGTTCAATTCTTAAAAGTAATCACATAATAATTTACAAATCGATTATCATATATAAGTTCTTAATCAAAATCATACTTAAAGTTCGAAGATGTTTTCCAAAACATCTTACAACCCATGACAAGCTTATAAAATAAATTAAATGTGGTTACCTCATGCCAAAGCAAAATATCCAATATCACAATAATCCAAAGTTCAAAGCTCAAGTCACCAAAACACAATTAATCTACACAATTAATTAAACCATACATTAATATAATGTTAACCAAATAGTTATATATATAAATTTAAAAAAACTCATTTTCTTTCCAAACTTTAAGTCGTCTCATAATTCCTACATAATTTCTAATATTTATAATCCATCATCAAACTCAAATCATATTTACTCATTAATTATTAAGAATATCATTAATTCCTCAATCTATTCAAAAGCATCAATTTCCAACCCTTAAAGTTTCACCTAAAATTCCTAATATTCATATCCCCTCATCAACATCAAATCTCATCCATCCAAAAATCATTATAGGCTATAATAAACTAAAATCAATTATCAAACTCAAATTTAATTGGTGCAAATTATCATATATGCTAAAAAAATAAACAGATTATTATTAAAAAAATTATTTAAAATTCTCAAATCAATCAATAAATATAACTAAATTGATTAAATCACCAATGGCACTCCCAATATCTCAAATAAATTGTTAAATACAGTTTTAATTAAGCAAATAATCTGTAAATAGCAAATATTAGGTCTGATTCAAAGAATTTTTTTTATAAAATAATAAAATGACCAAATCAAAAATCCAAACCGATCAAAACTATCCATTAACATCCCTCTATCCAAACTCAAAACTTCATCAAAACCCTAATCTAAAAATATCCTCCATCCAGTACGAAATTACTATCATTAGAAAGATAAAAATACATAGATTAACTTTGATGAAGGAAGTTTAATGATTTAAAGTAGTTTTACTCACCTAAATAAGCTTCAAAGTTCAACCTTTGCATAACAATGGCGGACGCGGCGCAGGAGAGAAGAAGACGCACGGGAAAGAAAGAAAATGCGTGATGTCTGATGGTTTTAACCAGATTTTGGCAAAAATTACCACATATGACCCAAAAGAAAATATATTATAATAAATGACCCCAAGTTCTCTTTTTTTTGGATGTTACACTCTTAGTGTGTGCAACATAAAACAACATGACCACAACCATTTCAATGGAATCAAACTCCAACCCAGAAGACCATGCACAAGTCATGCAAGAACCAATGAGAATAGAAATGATTTCAAAGAAAATATATGAAACTACACATATTGAAGCGCAAGAGTTCTACATTCATCAATTCCTTGCACAAAATAATTGTTCCAACTGATTACAACTATAATCAAAAGTTCCAGCTACAAATCACAAATCCTAAACCTAGAAATTCATAGTCTATAGCTAGAATAGATCTTTAAATACTCCCCTCTTTGGTACAATGAACTCAAGCCCTTACCCATTCTCCAAGAGGAAGAGAGGTGACTAGCCACTCATGGAAGGATGAAGCATCTCAACTTGATATACTCCTAGGCTCCCCATTGTTGATGATAGCAGAAATGTGTGTTAGGGTTTTTGGTGACAGTGGAAATGAGAAGAAGAAGAATGAGAGTGAATATGGAGGCTAGGTATGGAGTGGTGGCTCAACTGCAACGAAAATTACCCTAAATAGGGTTATCTTCTGATTTGGGATGGTTCTGGGTCAGTTTGTACGAGTGGATAAGTTAATTTTCCAAATGGGGATTATGTCAAGTTGTTGATACTAAGGTTTCACTGTAGTTAACTGGTCTAGGGACGTCCAAGTAGCTGATCTTTATACTTCACCGTGGCGACATAATTAGTTGGTTCCACCAAACTATGATCGAGAGGTAGGCAGTAGGGTGTGATTCTTCGCCAAGGTGAAACATCTACTTCACCGTGGTGAACTCCTTCAGTGATGTTTTTCTTCCAACTCGTGTGTGCTGGTCTTTATTGTAGGCTCTAGCTAGAGTACCCTAAAATTAATAGCATCAATTGCTTATAATTTGCTTTGAATGAAGTTAGTAATTAATCATGGCAATTCTACCCTAAACTAGACTGATTAAAAATAGAGACTCTAACTTCCAATTAAGCACAATTATAATCAAAAGTAAGCCAAGAAGTTTGATAAATACCCTAAAAATAGCATGGAAATATAATAAGAATTAGAACTCAATCAATATACAATATGGGATTATAAGTCAATGAAAAAATGCTAATATATAATATTCAAACAAAATCAAGGTTTCCCATTCAATACAATCATAATATTCATATGAACCCTCCATCCTGCTCCTCTTTATCACTCCATGAAGTGGATCCGGCTTAATGCGCAAAGCAACCTAGCCAAGGTCCAACAGTCGCATTAATCTAGATGATCCCCCTTCATTCTCCCTCCTGGTTCTAGAATCAAAGGGTGTCTTGCTTCCCACCTGGATCTAGACTAGCCTCTCACCTTGGTCTAAGTTGACTCCCCACCTCTTAATCACATTTAAGCCAACTATTATGATTAGTAGTGGAGGCAACCACGGATATAACACAAGCCCTATCATCACAAATCAACCCAACTACTTCAATACCACCTAATAATCCAATCTCCACAACCACAAGTACATTAAATCATAGTTCCTTTAAAATAAGAATATGTTATAAAACAATTCATCATACATGTATATCTTCAAGTAAACTATATCCTTTCAAAAATACTTCCCACTTCACTATAATTCAATACATAAACATAGAGATGTGATTTATAATAAGTAACTAAGGTATCGAAAATACCTTACAATCCATGTAAGCAAATAAAATAAATTAACTATGGTTACCTCAACTCTAAGATACTTGCAAGCTCAAACCACAAAATCGCCAACCACACTCAAATTAATCTACACAAAAATGTAAATACAAATTTAATACATAAATTAAATAATTAACTTGATTGTATACAATTAAAAATTCTTGAAATAATTATTAAAAATTCATACTCCAGAGTAGACTCTCAACAGTTTGACTTAACCTAAATTCAATCCTTTCCCTCAGCCCAACAACTTAATTAAAATACAGATTAACTTCAATTGCAAAAAATCTCCAATTTAAAGTTTAACGTTTCAAACATAGACTTTGTTAAATTTTAGATCATCAATTTATTAAATATTTGAAGCTGATTAAAACTTCCATAATATCTTCAATGATACTAATAAATTATTCAACTCAAGTCTAATAGGTGGAAACACTCTACATAGAAGATATCATAACTTGCTTAAATCAAATATTTATTTTAAATTCAATGATAATCAATAACAAATCCAAATCAGGAAGAATTAACAATTAATTGCCATCTACCTTTCATTACATAGCTATGGCTAAAATTCAATCTTTATCCCAAATTCTACCCTTAAAATTTCGTCTACTAGGTGTCATGTTCCTACCATTAAAAAGAGAAAATAATTTATAAAACTTTTTTATGAATAAAGTTAATTAAAAATGAGTAGTTTTAATTATTTAAATGATCTCAAACGAACTATAGGCTTAAAATAGTCACCTACTGCCACCATTTGTAGAGAAAAGAGAAGAGAAGCAGCTTTTTTGAACCCTAATCCGATGTCACACGAGGTGAGGGGTATTTAAATCCCCCTCACGTGATGTAGAACGCCTCTCCTTTATTTTTTTTAATACACACACACACACTACTTAGGGGCCACATGCCCTTATATATACACACATTATGATTATTATTTTCCTTTTCCCTTTTTCCATTATCAAATTATTTTTATTATCATTTATAATTTCTTAATTCATATACCTCATTTTTGGATAAATTCTTTTTGATTTAGAGGATTACTAGATAAATTATACTAATCATAAATATTATTTATAAATAATAATTAAATCCTCTAAATAAATAATTACTTCTCAAGGATAATTACATCCTTTAAGTAAATAATTACTTCTCAATGATAATTACATCCTCTAAATACAAATTAGAATGTTACAGTGAGCTTGCCTAAAGGATCTTAAAAATGCTGCTTGAAATTAAGAAGGGCTTGCTACTCACTTGAAATGTAAAGAACTTGATCAAGTACTCTATGTCAGTTGAACTTAGTAGGCTAAGCAATAATAGCAAAACAAGGACACAAGTATTGTTGTAGAAACCCATATCGATCGTTGAATTTTATGAATCTACATGCATCTCTTCATAAATTTGTTAATATTTATAGGGTTATAGTAGGGGTTATATAGTGTGGATGGAAGCTTTCATTTCTAATACATTGATCAGATGCGGGATTGTCGCTTTTTGGTTCAATACAAAATGATTGCACCAAAATAATGTAGTATAATGGGCAACCAATGGTTCTTCTCGAGGAGCAGTTTATGGGCTATCCTAGTCTAAATTGGTTATTGAAAGCATGCTAAACATGGGTAAAAAGGGGGGTTTTGATTTAATAAACGAAAATTGTACTACAAAAACAAAGAAGTTGTGTGTAGTAAAATATTTTTGATCTTTTCGATATTTGAAAGTATGCTTTGGATTAAGGAAAAGATAATGAATAGACTCTCAGTGATGGGAGCTTAGCTTTCCTTGCTCTAACTTGAACATGGAAGTTTGATCCTTCTGAGTTTAATTGAGAAACCCTAAGCAATCACTTAGGTCCAATGGTTTAATTAATGCAATTCACTTAAATCCAAGTTAATAAACATTTCTTAAACATTGTCAAATACCACTCAAAATGTAAAAGGATGAATGATACTCATGTCCTCAATGGATTGCAATCACAACCCCAGAAATCCAATGGATAACTAACTACCAACAATCATTGATAACTAGGTGAACACAAGAAATCTAGTATGAATTATATATACCAATCAACATGAAACAACATCCAATCCAAATACATAGTCCAATCAAAAGGGTTACAAATCTGTAAACACAATTCACACAGTAGTAGAACCTCTAAATCTAGAAGTCTCTATAAGTGTTCAAATGTAAGATTAGACTAAGAATAATCCCCAATAAATCCCAGAGCTCAGGCCTTGTTCTCCATCACCAAGAGACTAAGATTTTAGCCTCTCATAGCTTTAAAAATGCAGCTGCAATCACAGTGATTTTCTACCATGAAGGAGGTGAAGATGAAGATGGAGATGTGAAGAAAGAGATAGTGCAGAAGGGTGAAATGAATGGGAATGGTGGAAGATGAAGGGAGATGTTTTGGGAAATGGAAGGGGAATGAGTAGGACTTGATGGCTGCTTTAAAGAGAGAGGGATGGCTTCCACAGGATTCTCCAAATCTGCCGAATAGGTCTGGTTTCATGGTGGCTCCCTTTTTTGGTATGCAGAAGGATGTTGACCTAATCCAAAACGCACAACTGCATTTTCAACAATTAGGTTGTGACTTAATAATAATAAGGTTGTGACTTAACCAGATTTAGGTCGCAACTTCATTACAATAGGTCACGACATATAAGATCAACACAGCCTTTGAAGTTGCATCAAAGTTGAGACCTATTATTTATAGTCACGACTAAAGAGGCCCAGTTGCACTCTACTTGCAAATTTCTTCCCTTCAACGAACTCTAGGTCCTTCTAAATCATCCTTAGGCTTGAGTGCCTCCTTCACAGGCCTGCAACAGAAGTAGAGAGCCTTTTTAAGAAATCAAACACTGAAATTCAAAGGCATATATAGCTAAAAGAGATAATTCACTCATTTTCACTTTTGTGTCAGTAATTTTGCAATACATGCATCGATATAGGCGAAAGAGGCTTAATTGCATGCAAGACAGGGCAAAAGAGTTACAAAATGGCCAAAATTAGGTAGGAAAACCATGTAAATATTAGTGTTTATCATACATCCATCATTCTCTTGCCACCTAACACCCTAAACTTGATACAAAATTTCTATTCATTAAAAAAATGACTTTTAACGATGCCAAAAAAAGTGGCCACTGAAAATCATACATTAAAGTCATCGTAAAAGGTGACACTTTTAGTGGTAACTTTTTCTGTCGCTGCTGAAGGTCAGACTTTTAGAGGCAACTTTTTCTGTTGCCATTGAAGGCCATATTTTTAGTGGCGACCTTTTATGTCGCTACTAAAGGTATGGAATTTAATATTTATTTTATTTGTAAATTTTTATTAAAAAATAATATTTTTACTTAAAAAAATATTGTAAAAAACATAAAAATTATGAAATTAATAATTATATAAGCATATAAAAATTATTAGTCAATTAATAATATACTATATACAAAATAATAAACATACACATTAAAATTATCATTCAATTTGTTGACCAAAAAAATTATTATTCAATTTATTTTTAGTCTATGAGAATATTATATATTGTATATATATAGATATGTATAAATATATATAAATGCCTATAATTCATTATGTAGCAGAATATTATATATATATTTAAACATACGTTTAAAGTATGTAAAGTCATTGCAACTCAACTAATAAAGGCATACTCACGTGCCCATGGAGTTGGAGATTCAATTCTTGTAGAAGGCAAGCTCACAGATTTATCAGCTGGTGACATATGGCAGGGCAAGGTGGTGACATGTGGCATAGGTGAGGTGGCATATATGTGACAATATGTGGTGTACATGGATTATTGGTGATGTGCAGTCGTCGCTGATGATGTGACAATCATAAGAGTAATTATTATTATTTTAATAATTTCAAAAATATTGGCAGCAACTTATCACCACTAAAAGTCTTTTTGGTAGTGACTTATTTTTGTTGCCGCCAATACTTTCAGCGACAATTACTACGACTATTACTTTTTGGTGATGACTTGTCAGCATAAAAAATCTTTCAACAGCGAGTCAATTTTTTTTTTTTTTGCAGTGATATAAGAGAAGAGAAAGATTATCTCTAGTATTAGAATTAATCTTCCATTTGAAAGGCTACCGCTGACCGAATTAGGAAACTTAAAAATAAAGTGAAAGTAATAATGTCATTCCGTGAGACAAGACCTTTTGCTTTAATCTTTTGAAATTAAGAAAAACAATTATTAGACGATTAATTAAATATCAATTTAATAATTAATTAGAGTGGGCCTATGCATCTTGCATAGAATTCAATAGGGATAACGTGTATGGGTCAATACGAAGCATTTGAGTTAATTTGTAAATTTGCAGGTACATCTAGGGTGTCCTTGACTGTTGATCCTATATAAGGGACTTTTAGTACACAAGCATGCAAAATAGAAGATGCAGTGCCTACGTGGCTACGATAGATACCAAGTATGAAGTAAGAGAGATGTGATAATTGCACAGTCGTTAGCCCATCAAGTGCGAGTAGGAGATATTGGAATTTGAGTCCAGATCCACCCTTGATGGGTCAGATTATTTAATTCGATACTCAATCAAATATAATATGTAAATTAATTATGATTAATTTACTGTTATCTACAGATATTGAGATATATTGTATGTTGACAATATTTCAGATTAAATAAGTATTTGATCCAATAACAGATATTGTAGATATATCTTAAATATATCACAAAGATATTTGGAGATTATATTGGGATATTATGCTATCCAAAAAAGTTGCCGACTTCTATAAATAGGGGCACTCTTATCAATTGAGAGGTGATTATCAATGAAGCCATTAAGTTCTTTGGCCTTCTCTCTCCCCGCTATTCTCTATTGTTTGGTGTTCTGCTATGCCACTTCGGTTTAAACTCTAGTAGTGTAAATCATGCGTGAGCATTAGCATTAGTTTGTGGGATCTCGAAGATTTGACATAGATTCAAACTTGGATCCGACCGGTATGCTTTCCCTTGTCTGTACCTATTTTCAGACAAAAGGATGTAAGTAAATTTTGAAAAAAAAAACTATTCATATTCTGATTTTCTTGATAATTTTCTGAACAAAAATTATTAAAAAGAAAGAAGGGGATAGGAGAGAAAAAACATAGGGAAAAAAAAGATGTGGCGTGATTTGTGTGTGGTGTGTGATAAAGAAAACAAAGAGAGAATTGTATTATTTTTGTAAATACTAAATTATATGGATTTCACAACTTCTCCTAACTCTTGATGTAATATTCATGTTTTCAATAACTAGATATAAAGGCTAAATAGGTGACTAAGTATTATTTAAGGGTCACGAGAATGAAAACAAAGGAAAGAAAGAGTAAAAATGACATTATGACAAATGTAGAAAAAGTAAGAGTAAAATGGTCATTTTGAAAAAGTAAGGGATTAAAATGTCATTTTGCATATATAAGGATTTAAGAGTAATTTTAAAATGGGACAAAAGTGGAAATTTTGAAATTTAGGGACGAAATTGCCATTTATGGAATTTGAGAGCATTTTGGTAAATAAGAGGAAGTCATATGGTATTTTGGTCACAGTTTGACCAAAATAACAGATAAATTTTTAGGACACCATCAAATAAAGAAAAATTCTTTGATAAGTAATTGATGCCTAGTTTAAGTTAAAATAATCAAAATAATCTTTACAAGAATTTTAAAAGTCATTTAATTTTTAGTTGTTTAATAAAT
Source organism: Vachellia collinsii (assembly GCA_006871305.1). NCBI lineage: Eukaryota > Viridiplantae > Streptophyta > Magnoliopsida > Fabales > Fabaceae > Vachellia > Vachellia collinsii. The sequence continues at coordinate 19,035 of QFDD01000952.1, forward strand.
AATTAGTCAAAAATAATTATTTAAAATACCTAGAGGCCTCAGATATTTTATCTCAAAGCAAGGGAAAATAGCTCATAAATTATAGTATTTTATAAAATTGTTCCCAAGAAAAAATCAAGAACAGTTTCCCCGATCGGAAGGAAAATGCCCAGAAAAATTCTGAATTAGATTTTTCTTTAAAAGTTAATTAAAGATATTATGGAAAGAAATTTGGGGAAAGAAAAAAGATGACAGTATCAGATAAAATTACAGAATTTTTAATAACCCTAGATCAGTCAAGTGATTAGAAAATTATGGAAAAGCATTTTCTGTATCATAAAGCTACTTATCGGAAACTTAAAGTTTTTTTAAAGAAATTTGTGGGGCCGTGAACTTGCCACTTGTAATGATCATATTTCAAGAAGAAAAGAGAGACAAAATATTATAGATAAGTGGTAGAATATATCAGTCTAAAGTTGCTTTATCAATGCAAATGAATTCCTTTTTCATTAAACCATGTGTGCAGTTTTTATTAAGTCATTTTGAGCTCCATTTCTTCACCAAAAACGACCAAACAGCAAGGAAAAGAGAGAAGAGGAAGGAGTACAAGATAGCAAAAGAAAAGGAAGAGAAACAAAGCAAAAATCCAAGGTAAAGGTTGATTCATGCATGAAATCTCTTCTATTTCATGATTCTAAGCCTTCCCCGTTAATTCTATGGTTTATTTTTTAGTTTCATGATGAAATTTTGCTGCTAGAAAGTTAGGTTTTAGAGAGAGAAAAGTGAGAAAGAAAAGGATTTAGAAGCAATAAAGGGTAGGAAAACACTCCATGCATGATTTGGAGTTGTTTGATAGTAGTTTTGTGATGTTTTAATGGGTGGATTAATTTTTGGAAATCAAAAACCCTAGGGGAGGTGCTGCCCAAATTTTGTAAAATGAGGAGAGTGATTTAGTGTTAAAAGATGGTTAGAAAAGTGATTAAAAGTGAGATTATGAATGTCTTTACAAAGAAATCTTCAAAATCACATTTCTCCCTTCTTTGTTGAGAATTTCAGCCAGACCCGTTTCAGTGGCAATGAGTATGATTTTGATGATTTTGATGCTTCCAATGGATTTAGAAGGCAAAATTGTGTAAGGTATGAGTGAGAAAATAATTTTAAAAGCATTAGAATCAATATTGGCAAAATTAATGGTTTTAGGGCCCTTAAAGTTCAAAAGAGGTTTTGGAAAATTTTTAAGTGTTATAATGCGTAATTGATGACTTGTTATTAATGCCAAATGTATTATAATGATGTTTAGAAATTATAAGTGCCAAGAGGAATTTTTAAAGTTCAAAAGGCAGGTAAACAAGTTCAAGAGAAAGTCAAGTATTCAAGATAGCAAAGTTACTAACTTTTACATAAATGTTGCCATTGATTTTATTTATGTATTGTGCCATTTTGTATGTTATTTATATGCTATGTGAACATGTGAAATTGTATTTATGACATGCCATGGCTAAATGCAAAGTATTTTTAAAGTGCATCACAATATGTTCATGCATAGCTAGATAGAAAATAAATGATAATCATGCATGTTGATATATGTGTTAGTGACTCTTGCTATTGAGATTCCAAGAATCTCATTCTCCCCCAAAAACATAACCTTATAGGTCAAAGCTCAAGAAAAGTCAAACAAGGATATGAAGACTTAAGGTGGCAGATATAACTCCAAAATGCCATAAAATGCATGAATAAGAAGTTTTAAGTTGTAAATGTTATGTTATGTTGAATGTGGAATTATTGTATGATAAACCTCTACATTACTAGCATGAATAATGATAAGTCGTTATGTTGGAAATGTTGATTGCAAACATACATGCAAAGTTAAAAATTTGGAAAGGTTAAAGGTAGAAAAAGGGGTCCAACCCTAACTTGAGGCTACAAGAAAAATTAGTAAATGAAATCCAATTGATATGAAATTTTCCAATAAAATAGTTCATATGTCATTCTTCAAAATGAGTCTAATTTACCAAATTTAGAGTTTTGTACAAAAATTTATGATGGTCTAAATTAGCAGAAAATTCTGAAAAATTGAAAAATGACCAAATAAACAGTGTTTATTCATATAATAAGCTTTAGTAACTGGTAAATAAATTGGAGAAATTGATATTTTTCTCCTGTAGAGAATTTGATAAACTTCATTTAGACACTTGAACCACTTAATTTCAACTTTTCTAGAATTAGTTATGAATTTTCAAAATTAGCCAAAAATATGAAATTTGCCAAGTAAACAAAAACTTTTACAAAGTATTAAAATTTTACTTAGTCAATTAATTATAAGGATTAGAAGGCCTTAAAGTGGTTCATAATCAGTCTTTAATACAAAATAAAGTAAGTTATGGAAAGTGTTACACTTGACATTTCACATCTTCCACTATAACCTCTCTCATGAGTGGAATTTTAGGAGCTTTTAAGTCATGGTTCAAATAGTACATATTATACACTCACAAAAATTTATTTTGTGTAACTTTTGCTTGAGGTTGGGGGCTTATTAACAGAGGCTTTACAATACACATTGTGTGAACATATATAAATAGGAATAATCACTTTCTCTTTCCTCCTCTATTCTCTTTTGTATTCTTACTCATCTCTCTCATATCAAATATCTCTTGTATTTTCCTCATCCTTATAACAATTATTAAATAAAGATTTTATAATGACTCTAGAGGCATCAATTCAATATTAGATTTATATTTATAAATTATTTTTTATATTACATTATAGAAGTTGTTAAAAGTACTTTTATTTTTAAATAAAAAATTAAGTATACAATTTAAATTGTTATTAGTATAGGAATAATTTAAACTATTCATAACGGAATAGCGATGTAATATATAGCACTATACTGCTTGCGATAAAAGATAATTTTGTCACATGATATAAGGGTCAGAATGTATAGGATAGATATAAGTTTGAGGATCAGAATGAAACCCAAGAAAGCCTATCTCTTGTAACCTCAAGCATGAAACTTGGAATGATGATTGAAAGTAGAACTTTAAAAAAACATGTCTCTTACAACTGTAACCATAAAAATTCCATACGTTTGATCAATCCCTTGATACTATATGAACATTCTCACACGGATACAAGCAAAACTCACACAAAATGATGTAATTCTACAAAGAACAAAGTTCTTATTCATTCCATTCTTTTCTAAATGAAGTAGAAAAACGTAAGTAACATATAGGCTACCATAGAATACTATAGAATAAAAAAAAAACCCTAAGCCTTAATTGCTATATTGATGCATTTATGATGATTAGTTGGTTGGCAACATTCAAGCCTAAAGAAACTAGGGAACTCTTTAAACTTGACGAAAAATTCTAAACCCTAAAAATATGAAATTCAGACAAGATCTTTTAGAATAATCTTTGAACAAAAAAATAAAAAAAAAGAAGAAACTTCAAAAAATAAATTACATCAAAACTAATGCATACTGATGGCTTCTAGGTGCTTCTTGAATGCTCTTGGACGTCACTTATACCTCTCCAACAAGGCACATGCTTATCATATCATATTTTAATTGAAATTTTCAACATGGACTGCACATGAGCTTTCTACATCATCTTTTTTGGATTTATGGCTTACATTACACCAATTTCATGGATCTTCATACTTTGCCACATGCTCATGCATGCTTCCATAGGTTGCAAAAATCATGTATATAGGCCTAAATATGCATGGTTAAGGCCTTATTTACACCTTCAATATACATACTACCATTATCGGTCTTTAATGTAGCAAATTGAAGTGTAGATGTCATCTCTAGCCTTGAAAATACCACTCTTCTGTGGATTTCTGTTAGTTGGACCTTTCATGTCATGAACAAATCTTGAACTTGCTTAGACTTTTCTAGAATAACATGGATATCATGGTTGATCCATAAGGCGTCACGTAAGACGTCAATTGTTGCTCTATCATTAAACTATTTTATAATAATGGAATGATTTAAATACATTTTATTATTTATCCTTATTAAAAATTTATGTTATTTCTTATAAGAGACTCTTTTTTTTTATAATTTCATGACAATTGACATTACAGTTTTTTAGACACATTGTTACTTCTTAAAAAGAGTGAATTACAGAAACTTTGTGTGGAGGCTTCGTGGTCCATCCACTCTTAATTTCCAAAGGTCTTTGAAATAATTGGAAAACATTTCCATGTTAGAAAATTAAAAGCTTCTTCATCTCACAATATTTTGACCTCAGATGAAAATTAACCCTCTTACCAACCACACCCATAATTTTTTCAACTAAAATATTTTTAAAATAATAACGACAATAATTTAAATGAATATTAATCTAAATATTATCATAAAAGAGAAAAATATTTATATAAATTATTACTCAATGCTTCATTTATTGTTATGATATAAATCAGTATTATAACTAACGATAAAATTACATTCCTTTTTTTGAACAGGAAGTAAAATATTGTATTCATTCAATACAGATATATAGTGATAAGAAAAATATAGATATATAAGAAATTTTGAATTTTGGGCAAATTATATGGAATTTTTCTTCTCTGCTCAGTACTAACTTCGCTGTCAATATATGATAGAATAATTCATCAAATATAAATAAATATTAAAATAATTTATTAAACATAACTATATTTAAATAATTTATGACAATGGAGTTTTTTTAGTCATCGTTTTATTGTTGGCAAAAAAGAAAAAAATAGTCGTGGTAAGTAACAACAACAATAAAATCTTGTCTTAATAGGTGGATTAAAGTATATGGATTATATGATACCATTGAGCTTGATAAAAATCAAATCCTTTGATAAAGTGTTAATTAGCAGGTCTCTCAATAACGTCATTGAGAATCCTCTAGAGTCTTCCTCCACCACCTTTTTACTGGGCTCCAAAGAGTTTAATCAATTTTCCTCACTGATACATCAATATGCTTTCTCGGAACATGTCCAAACCATCTCAAATGATTTTCTACAATTTTTCTTCATCACTAAGATATAGACACACACAGATATATTTAATGTTTATATTTTCCATATTTAATGCTTAAATTTTACAGAATTTTAATTTTTCTATTATATAAGGAGTGCTAACCATTATTTATATACGCCCTTATTGAATGAATATAATATAATATTCCACTTTATATGATAGTCTCATTCATAATAACTTTTTTTGGCCAAAAAAAAATCACAATAATTTTAGAGTCATTTGATGGATTCATTGTGATCACTTCCTAATTTCTTTCTCCATCCTTCTCAATTTATGTGGGAGCAGCATGCATGTATCTACTTACTCTCCACTTAATGTCTTAGATCATGTTTTGATGGTTGAAATTTATTCTGGAAAATTATAATAATATAAAGCGTAATTTAATCGGAGAGAAAGTGGAGAACAAGGTTAGTGGAGACCCCCGTCTGACAATTTATAAACAACCTTTTTGAAAGCTAACCTTTATAAAAAAGAAAGTAAGAAGGAAAGAATAATTTTTTTTAAGGAAAAAATCGTGAGCTGGCCACATAAAAAGAAAATGAAGCAAGGGCCAAAAAGCATGAGGAAGTTTGAAGAACATGCGGTTATATCAAATGGAGAGATGTCTTGCTAACTTTTGAAGTAATATCACTTTAATAAAAAAAATCACAAGATTTATGAATCCTATGGGTTAATTCATGAATAAATATAATTAAATAATTAATACTTATTTGAAATGACTTTTCCATGAAATGGTACACTTTTAAAGTATATAGGAAGACAGACCTTTGACAAATTACATTAATTCATTTTAAAAATATTTCATCAATATTCAATATAGACATATAGAAAATTTTGAATGTCAAGCAACTTAAATGGAAATTCTTTTTTCTTCTCCACCACTAGCCCTATGCCAAATGCCTTTTTAATTAACCAGTGTTCAAAAAACAGGACCAAACCGGCTGGAAACCAGTGAACCGGCCAATGATCCGGTCCAGTTAACCATTTGAGCCGGCGAACGGTTCGAACCGATCAAACCGGCCGAACCGGTTGAACCAGTGGTTCAACCGGTTCACCCAAAAAAAAAAGAAGCTAGAAACAATGGAAAAAAAGGGAATCAGAGTGTGATGATGTGGTTCATTAATTTTTTTAAAAAAATATAGTAACAAAATTAGTCTTTAATTTTTAGTTTTCTATTTAAACAAATTTATGTATAAGGATATAACATAAACTTAATTCGTTTTATCCCAATTTTTTATCATTGATATTTACTTAAACTTTAAAAATTTAAAACATGGGTAAAATAAAATAATATTATAGGTTTTATCTATTAAGTTTATAAAAAATAAAATATAATCTATTAAATTATATTATTTTAATATAGCCGATCTAACTCCAGCTTGAACCCGGTTCGAACCATCAACCCTTGAACCACTGTCTCACCCGGTTCAATACCCGGTCTGGTTTTTTGAACCTTGTAATTAACAAATTTTTTAATTCACTATGAACTACTTTGTTTTTCTTTTCTTTTGTATGTGAGTGAGGATTCCAAACAACTTTTATATGTTTATTCATTTCTGCTGCTACTTCTATATTGATTCAATTGCTCTTTGCATATATAATATATATATCATTTAATACCCCGATAATGTTTTAAACATGATTGTTTCTAGGAGAAGGATAATTATATTTAGCATAGAGAGAGAGAGAGAGAGAGAGTTATTATGGTTAGTTCAATTATATCATTTCTACTGATACTTCCATATTAATTCATTTGTTCTTTGCATATATATATATCATTTAGTACCCGACAGTATTTTGAACATAATAATCTCTAGTAGAAAGATAATTATGTTTAGCAGAACACAGAAGGGGGGGGGAGAGACTTAGTTATTATGGTTTAGTTCAACTATGTCATTTCTACTGCTACTTCTATATTAATTCAATTGTTCTTTGCATTTATATTATTTAGTACACGACAGTGTTTTGAATATATGATTGTATCCAGTTGAAGGATAATTATGTTTAGCAAATTATATAGAGAGAAAAAGAGAATTTGTTATTATGGTTAGTTCAACTATACATGACTAATTATTATATATACTGGAATCTAACAATGTGTGTTTGTGTGTGTATTGGAGACGCATCTACTTTTAAAGCTTAATTAATCCTTTTATGAGATAGTCTGGGAACAATATTATTAATATTTTTATCTAAACCAAATAAACATAAATATAGTTTATAAGAAATTATATTTGGTACGGTGAAGGCATAAATTTCGAGATGACATCTACTCTTGAGCGGGTCAAGTCTGTTTAAGAAGTAAATTATAGACTTTGGTGCGGTAAAGGCATAAATTTCGAGACGATATTTAAATTAGTGTAACTTTTATAACACAATTCAACACATTTAGTAAACAAAAGATAAACACCATTCATAAATACTCAAAGCTCCTATAACTAATTCAACATACCTCTTTATTAAAAAGCCCAAACCTTTATAGATAACAAACAAGCAACGACACACAAAATGCTTACAAAGCATATGAACTACAGAAATACAACCATAATTTTCTTTTCTACCACCAAAAAGATTGAAGCTTGTACCACATGCGATCTAGGAAGAAAAAATAATTATACCTCCAGGATCTACGGTAGAGTAAAGGAGCAACAACTATCCAAAATCCTGAAACAAATCCCAATGGCATGCTCACATAAAACCATTTCACTCCATTTCCATCATCAGTTTCTTTTTCATTGTTGCCATGGTTGGAGACATCATCCTGCTCAATGCACTTCTTGGGTAGTGGAGGGCCACATAGATCATTCCCAGTAAAACTATCTACCTGAAAGGTTTGCACTTGGGTGCCTGTTGGAATCTTTCCTGACAAATTATTGTAAGACAAGTTTAATTTGTTCAAGAAATACAAATTGGAAATGGTTGGAGGGATTTCACCGTAGAGTTTATTGTTTGAGAAATCCATTGACTGCAATGATCTCATATTGCTTATACTTTGAGGGATTTCACCATGTATAAGGTTGTTGGACAAGTTCAAAAATTGCAACCCCATGAGACTTGTAATTTGATATGGTATCTCACCAGTTAATTTGTTGTTTGAAACATCAAAGCTCATGATGAGGCCTGGAAAAGTATAATCATCATGCCTTCCTTTCAAAGCAAGGAGGACATCACGTATGGCATACGAAGAGTGATTTCCTTGAGCCAAAATGTATGATTCTAAACTATTGTTCATGATGAGCATAATAGTCAAGTTGTTGATGCATTTTGGTATTTGTCCTATCAAGTTGTTCTCTGCAAAATCCAACATTTGTAGAGAATTCAAATAACATATTTGTTTAGGAATGGTTCCAATGAATTTGTTTGACCGTAGGAGAAAGACCTTCAAATTCAATAGGTAGTGTCCAACCCACAGTGGAATGATTCCTGATAATTGATTCTCACTAAGATCCAAGAAAACCAATCCAGAGTTATTCTTCCAGCAAGTAGGAAAATTTCCTGAAAGGGAATTGTTGCGAATTCGCAATGAACTGAGCCAAGGCAAGGATCCCAAAGATTGGGGCAAGTTCCCATTGAAATTGTTGCTATCAAACTTGACAAACAATAGATTTGGCCATATCATCCAGCAATCAGGTATTTGACCTAACAAATTATTAGACTCCAAATTGAGATATTGTAAACCCATTTGTTTTACTTTTCCTTGGCAAAGGAAGGAGTCTAGGGACCCAGAAAACAAATTATTTGAGAGGTCCAAGTTGAACACATTGGGCGATATGTAAGGAAGATGACCACTTAAGTGGTTTGAGGCTAGATAAATGTTTGAGACATTGATGGGATTTTTCATTGTCTGAGAAAGATCTCCATGGATATTATTGTTAGAGAAATTAAAATGAAAAGCAAGTGGAAATGCATCCCACACCCATGAGGGGAATGAATCAGAGATGTTAGTGTTGGGAATGGACAATACTTGAAGATACTTGAGTGATTTCGTCCATGTTGGAAAGTGGGGACCTAAGTTCCATGAGGCCATGTACAAGGCTTCTAACTTTTGAAATGAAGGATTCCAATTGGAACCCACTTTTAAATTGAGTTTGTTTCTATTAGAAGAAAATATATATAGCCTTGTGAAATTAGCAAGGTGATCTTCAGTCACCTCTCCTTGAAAAAAATTATCATCAATTCCAAGTGATTGTAATGTAGAAAGGGATCCTATAACATCAAAGGGGTTCCCAATGAATTGATTACCAGAGAGATCAAGTTGATTCAAAGAGTTACAATTGCTTAAAGATTTAGGAATCTCACCAAGGAATGAATTTCCATGAAGATCAAGAAAACGGAGATTCTTGAAAATCCCAATTTGGCTTGTCAAATGACCATATAGTTTTGAATTGAAAATGGACAAACTCTCCAATGTGTGTGAAGCACATCTCAAGATTATTTCCAATATTTCTGAAACTTGTTGATTGCAATTTTTGTTTGAGAAAGAAACACTTTTCAAGCTACAAAGGTTCCCTAAAGTGCTTGGAATTGGCCCTTCAAGCTGATTAGATGACATATCAAGAGTAACCATAGAAGTCAAGTTCCCTATCTTATTTGAAACAAATCCATTCAATTCGTTTGAATGTAGAGAAAGAGACTTGAGCTTGTTCAAGCTATACAACCATTCAGGGATAGAATTATCAAAAGCATTGTCAGATAAATCAAGATCTTCAATGAATGTGAAATTTTGCATACCATTTGGGATTAAACCTTTGAAATGATTACCTCTTAATTGAAAAGAAACCAAATTTTTCTGTTGAAAAATCCACCTTGGAATGGAAGACGCTCCAAAATCATATAAATTAGAAAGATCAAGAATTGCCAATGATGTAAAATTAGCAACTATGGGTGGATCAAAATTATGATGAAGAGCACACCATGTCAAGTGTAACTCTCTCAATGAGGGAAGTGATTGCAAAGCATGCAACAAATCAAATGCATTAGATAGATTCACAAAATTTAACTGAAGATATTTGAGTGAAGAAAGGGATGAAAGCCATTGAAGATCCTTTGAAAATAATAGTATCTCATAATTATAACCCCCTTCAAGATGAAGGAAGAGCAGGCTAGATATATTACCAATCTGATGAGGAATATTTCCAACGAAATCATTACCTCCAAGGTCAAGATATATCAAACTCGAAAGGTTTGCTATTTGGTGAGGGATTCTTCCACCCAATCTTGCATTAGAGAGGTTAAGATATGTCAAACTCTTCAACGAGCCAAGAAAACTTGGAATTTCCAAGTGGACAAAGTTGTTGCCACTCAAATCCAAGTAACTCAAATGTTTCAAATCAAGTATTGAAGGATGTATTTCACCACTGAACCATGATGCCTCATCATCATAAGTATAGTAATAAGAAGGTGAAGTTCTCAAATGAAGTTGAAGAACATGGCCGGTTATGTTGTCACAAACGATCAAGGTCCAATTGCAGCAATCTGTCTTCTCGGACCAAGAGGCAAGCCTATCTAAAGGATCAAGAAGATGTTGCTTGAAATGAAGAAGGGCTTGCCTCTCACTTGAAATGCAAAGAACTTGATCAGATGCTTCGCTTATGCATAAATGATTTATTAGTAAGCTAAGCAACCATATCAAATTAAGAATACAAGTGCTGTTGCAGAAAAGCATGACAATTTTCTAAGTGGCACCTAATTTTTATGAATCTATAGCATCTCTTCACAGATTTGTTAATATTTATAGTGTTACAGTAGAGGTCTCTGTGGTGTGGATGGAAACTTTCATTTCTATGTCTATCATTCTCTCTTGCCACCTAACACCTCAACTTTATGCAAAATTTATACATTAGAAAAGTAATGCATCTACTTAAATTATTATTTCTACACATCTTTTGAATATCCGTATTATTAAATTATTATTGCTAAGGCATCATCCGCTTTTGGCTGGCCTACTTCACCTAAGGAAAATACAATAAGTTAGGTAGGGCAAAAAAAAAATGTTACGTAGGACAATTTATTGAGGATTTGACTGGGGGCAATTTAGTATTTTTAAATTTATATTTTAATACTTGATCATTCTAAATAATTATAGTTTTTATGATCCTTTTAAATAAAAATTATTTTTTCTATGTCCTTTATTCTAATTTTTCCAAAATTTTATATTATTTCTTATAACAGACTCATTTTCTAATTTCATGACAAGTAGTGGCATTATATTTTTTTAGACACGTTGTTGCTTCTTTAAAAAAGCGTGAATCACATAAAATATGTGTGTGGGCATCTTGGTCCACCTCTCTTAATTTCGAAAGGTCTTTCCATTTTATTGGAAACTTTTCCATGTTAGAAAAGTAAAAGCTCTGTTATGTATAAAAAAAAAAATAGAAGTAAAATCTTCTTCATCTCACAATATTTTGACAACAAATAAAAATAAACCCCCTTACCAACCATACACATAATTTTTTCAACTAAAATATATTTAAAATAATGACAACAATAATTTAAATGAATAGTGTATCTAATACTATCATAAAAGATAAAAATACGTATATAAATTATTACTTGATGCTTCATATATTGTTATGACATATATCAATATTATAACTAAAAATAAAATCGCATTTATTTTTTAACAGTAAATAAAATATTGCATTATTTGAAATTTTGAAAAATAAATACTTAAAATAAAATTGCATTCATTTCATTCAACATTGGATTAAAGGAAATTTTGAAAAATAAAATACGTGAAAAAACTCGCATTCATTTCATTCAATAGACATATAGTGATAAGAAAAGTGTATATACATAGGAAATTTTGAATATTAGGAAAATTATATGGAATTTTTCTTCTCTACTCATTACTCACTTCAATGTCACTATAAGATAGAATATTTGATCAAACATAAATAAATATTAAAATAATTTATTGAACATAACTATATTTAAATAATTCATGACAATGGAGTTTGTGTTTAATTATTGTATTATTGTTGGCAAAGAAGAAAAAATAGCCATCGTTGATATATATAGAGAACAAATAACAACAATAACAAAGTTTTATTCTACTAGAAGGGATCAGCTATATGAATCACATGACGTCATTGAGTTCAATTAAAATTCAATTCTTGAATAGATTGTTAACTAATAGATCTCACTCAATAATTTTATTAAGAGTAATTTAGGATCTTTCTCTATAGCTCCAAATAGCTTAATCAACCCTTCTCTCTAATGCATTCATTGACTTTCTCTAAACATGTCTAAATTATATCAAACAATTTTTTTACCATTTTTGCTTTATCGTTAATATATTAACACACAAAAATATATTTAATGTTTATATTTTCCAAATTTAATGCTTCATTTTTACAAACTTTTAATTTCTCTATTATTTAAAATATTAACTGCGTGGGATGAGATAACATTGCAACTAGTATCAAGATTAAACTTATAGGCAAGCTTTTCCACACAAGAAAAGTAAAAGATTCCCAATCTCACATATCTTCACTTGGAAAGGTTGTATAGACCTCCAAATATTTTTCTGAATATACAAGATACATTAAAAAAGTAGTTTATAGGCGCGTTGATTAAGATACACGTCATAAAAATTTAGTAGTAAAAGATTCTCCATATCCTAACTTTTGTTTTGATTAAATAATAAAACTAGATAAATAAATTTATACCATTAAAATTTTATGTCAATAGTTTAACAATTGCACAATTTTATTATATTTAATATTACAATAATATTTTTACATATAAAACTTGATTTAATCATGGGACATTAATTGGAGAGAAAGTGGAGAAGGAGCTTAGTGGATTCAAAGAAAAGTGAAAGATTCTCCGTACCGTACGAATTTATTTTGAAAGCTTACCTTTATAAAAGGAAAAGAAGGAGAATGCTAGAGCATACATTTCGTCCTTTATGTTTATATCTAGTTTCAGTTTGATCCCTTAAATTTAAAAGTGCACTTTTATTTTTTTTAACATCAACACCGTTATTTTTATTTAACGGAAAATATTAATTCAATTACTATTCTGCAATTAAATGATGTTAAAATATATTGAAATATTAATTATTTAATATATTGATTTTATATTTAAAAATTTTAATATATTTCATCAGTATTTAATAGTAGAATCACCATTTAAATTTGTTAAGTCACCATTTTCTATTAAGTAAAATCAACGGCTTTAAAAATAGAGGATTAAAAGTGGACTTTTTCAATTTAAGGAAACAAACTGAAATTTGATGTAAACTTGAAAAATCAAACATATGCTTTAGCTGAAAAGGAATTTTTTTTAAAAAAAAAAAATGTGTGAGCCAGCCGCATAAAAAGAAAATGAAGCATGCGGAAGTTTCAGCGGGAAAGGGGAAAACCATTACAAAGAAAGAAGGAATGTGACGGGATGACTTGCATGACCGACAAAGTTCACACAATTACAAAGCCTGCAGAACATGATACTTTTTTTTTTTTTTGGCAAAAAATAGAGAGCTTACGTGAGATTTCAAGAAATGGATTTAATAACCAAAAGGTCTAATAACAAATGGATAACATAAATCTGTTGCCATTTCTCACACTATATCAATTTATGCTCATTAGTGTTATCGAACTTATAGATGATTAAATCACTTCCTTAAAACTTTATTTAATTTTTTAATACAAGTTGATGATGTCAAATGTCAATGTCAATCGTGCACTTCTGTACACACATTGGTCCAAACTCTAAAACATGCTCTTTAATTATTTGCATTGGATTGAAACTATTACTTGATAAATTTGTGGCTCCTTCTGTTGAGATTTTTAAGATTTTCAGCAGATAAAATATTCAAACTTTTTTGTTGAGAGTATATCGTTGATTTGATTTGATTATGATAGATTATATTAGTTTTGTTTAGATCATAGGGTTAACTTTAGTTTGTGATTTATCTATATAAAAGTTAAAAAAAAATTCTTTTTGATTTAATGGAAAAACAATTCCTCATTTGTTATTTCCTTTATGAAGTCTTTCACTTTTCTTTTGCAAGTCTTCTCTTTTATAAAATTTTATTTGTCCAATGAAATGAAGTCGCGGTCAAACATTGATGGCCAACTAAAATATTAAATAAACTAAAAGTGAAAGCTATTAAATTAAAGTCTTCCACGTTTTGCAAGGCTTAATTTTGTTGACTTTATTTGTCCAATGAAATGGAGTCACCGTCAACCACTGATGGCTAATTAAAATTTTAATTAGCTAAAAGTGAAAGCTATAAAATTAAAGTGTTTCATTTTTTGCAAAAATTTTCTTATATAATTCTTTATGTAAAAATATTTTTATTTTAAAATTTATTAAAAATAAAATAAATATTAAATTTTAGCAATGTAATTTGCCACATAAATTACTGATAAAAAAAAATTTTGTGGCTAAAGATACCCTCATATGAAATTAGTGATAGAATTTGGTATGAAAATTACCGATGGAACAATTCAATGACTAATCTTGTTGCTAAAAATACATATAAAATTACCGATAAAATTAACCACGGAATTAGTGATGCAATGTTTTTCGTGGCTCATTTAGAAATCAGAAATTTTTTGTCGGAAATTCTATGGTAAAAATTTCCAACTAAATTAGCTACCAAAAAGGGTCCGTCAGAAGTTTAATATTTTTTTGTAGTGTAATTTTATTTTGATTATGGATGTACCCAGTGCAGGAAAAAAGAGAAAAAATATTTAAGCTCTACAACCAACCTCTTGATTTCTTTAGGAAATGCAGCTTCTCCGACAGGAAATCAAGCAAGAACGCAATGTGATATACAAAGTGGTAACGAAAGTGTTGGTCACCAGATTAAAAAGTGAGATGCCTCTGGTGATTGCTCCAAATCAGTTCAGTTTTGTTTTTTGATGCCAAAGTACTGATATATTATATTGATACAAGAAATAATTCACTCAGTGAAGACCATGAAAAGGAAGAAGGGTTTTATGGCTTTGATATTGATCTTAAGAAGGCTTATGATAGAATTCGTTGGTAACTTTTGATGCAGTGTTTGAGCGGCTGGGCCTTCCCAAACAGTTGATGGAATTAGTTCACAATAGTCTGATATCTGTAGAAATGAAGATTTTATGGAATGGGGACAGGACCGAGCTTCAATCCTAGTGGAGAGGTTAGATAGGAAGAACCTTCTCTCACCATATTTGTTTGTCCTGGTCATGGAGAAACCGGCACATCTTATGGAAAATGAGGTGAGTACAGGAAATTGGTTGACCAGCAGGGTCAAACCAAGTCAGTTTCACATCGGGATCAATTTTTGGTGAGGGTTCAATTTTTTTTTTTTATAAATTTCTTCATATATTTATCATGAAGATTTTTCGTTTTAAGCAGGATGAGTTACGCTTCTTAATTATTATTGAACTTTTATTGATGATGTATATCGTGATTTTACATTATTCTTAGGAGAGGGTCCAGATTTAAATGTCTAAACGAAGAGTGATACATTTGTTTGACACAATCCTAAAAAAGTTTTCTTTGCCCAAATATATCCCTCTCAATTGAAGGGGATATTTTTTCTGCTTAAGAAAAGTAAAAGATCTCCCAATCATCATAAATTTATTTGAATGTATTAATTTATATTATAACTAAAATATTTAAAGAAAATAGAACTAATAATAATTATTATCTATGTATATAATCTCTTGTAGATGCTTCATTAATTGTATTGTGAGAGACAACTAGTATAACAAAAAAAAAAATATTCAACAAAAATTTTGAATCTCAGAAAATCAAATGAAAAATTTCTTCTCTTATGATTGGG
This sequence comes from Vachellia collinsii, assembly GCA_006871305.1. Lineage (NCBI taxonomy): Eukaryota > Viridiplantae > Streptophyta > Magnoliopsida > Fabales > Fabaceae > Vachellia > Vachellia collinsii. The sequence continues at coordinate 34,808 of QFDD01000952.1, forward strand.
ACGTACCAAAAATTTTCTTCTCCACCCATCTGTTGCCAAATGCCTTTCCAATTTATTAGCAGACTTTTCCTTTAACGTAATGTTTACTTCAAATAAAATAAAAAAAAATTCTTTTTCTAGGCATAAGTATTATCTTACAAGAAGTAATTTTGTTTAAGGTAATATTGAGTACCAAATGTAGATATATTTTTTAATAAAAATTTAAACATTAATTCACTAATAATTTCATATAGTTTCTTGTCTCTTTGGTTCATTTTAAATTCTTGCAGACCCATAATTTAGAGCTCCTAGTTAAAATTAGGTATTCTAGATATTTAATCTTTTTTAATTTTATATTTATTAATAAATTTTTTATTTTAATTAATATAGAATATAAAATAAAGATAAATTTCTAACTATCATGATTTTTTAAAAATGATTTATCAGTTAAAAATTATAAATTTAGAGTAATTCCAAATCACTTTAGAATCAAGGTTTAATCTATGTATTTTCAGAATAAGTGCATTTTTCAAAATAGTGCGTTTTTCAAAAAAAAAAATTAAAACCCTCCGATAAGTGCATTTTTCAGAATTTAAATTTGTATTTTTTTTTTGTGGTGATGAGACTGTTTACTATATCAACTAATATTTTTTTGATATTAAAATTTTCTTTATAAGCACTATAATGTCTCGTTGACTCAAGCCTATTTAGAAGTCTTTTGGTTTTTACTAGTATTTGTGAAAAAGTTTCTTTGTCCATCACTTTCAGTTTATAGGAAAATTTTCCAGGAAAAGTAAAAGATTCCCAATCTCATTATCTTCACTTTGAAATCTTGTCTTTGATTTTGACCTGAAATAATTTTGTTTTGAGAGATATTTTTCGATTTTTTGACAAACTTTTTAACTCCTATATCAAAATATTTACCAAAATTTTTCACTTTTCATGAAAAAAAAACACGATATATTGATTATTGGTTTTTATTAATAAAAGCTTATCATAATTATAGACTATTTTTTATAATTTTTTTCTGCGTGAATAATATAAGTTGAATATATTTTTGAAGAATAATATTAAGGATTAATGTCATTTTTGGTCTCCAAGTTTTCATGAATTTTGCTTTTGGTCCCTTAAGTTTTAAATATAAGGTTTTGCTCCTTTTAGTTATATAAAGATTTACATGTTTAACGGTGTGAATTAACGTCATTAAGTATATGAACCAAAATCAAAATTCGTTAAAAGTATAGAAATAAAAACTAAAATTGATCCAAAGTAGAGAGATAAAAAATTTTGTTTTAGACCCTATACTTTTGAAAACTTTTGGTTTTTGTCCCTAACTTAAAGACTATAATTAATGTTGTTAAATAGTCAAGTCATTTTGAAACTATAGGAATCAAAACCATATGTTTGAAACTTGAGAGATTAAAACAAAAATTCATGTAAATTTAAGAGACTAAAAATTATATTAAACCTAATATTAAATAATATTCAACTTTATATGATAGACTCATTATTGATGATATCTCATAGCCATAAGAATTCTATGGACTTGTTAGTATCATTTCCTACTTTCTTTGTTTACCATCAAAGCTAGACAAAATATAAAATATTATGATCCTTAATTTAAGCGTTTAAGAGCTTAGAGAGATTATGCGCAACTGACATAAAATTCACCTATTTGTTCCTAAAAACAACTTTTATATGCAAATTGATCTCTGCTCTGCTACTACTTCTATATTAATTTGATTGTTCTTATTGATTTGTTTTAATTATTTTTCTCCAAACCCTAAACTCGGGCAACATCACCCTTTCTGTATAGGCTACGAACTATAGTCCAACATTATATCAAGACCAATTCAATATTTAATTATGAGAAAAGTTTGGAACAATCTCATTAAAATTTTTAACAAAACAAATAAATATAAATATTGACTAAGAAAACACAAATTAAAAATTTTTATTTTTTTATTGAATAAGGGTCAAAAGAGTAATTCCAAAACCAATGCATAGAGACTAGTTTTGATTAAATTTCAAATAATGAAATTAATCTATTGTATACTCAAATAGGTCAATTAATTACCAGGAAGTTGTTCTTAATTGCTACCATTCCTAAGCATACTGCGCGCACGTGCACACACACATACATGGATGCCATGCATATACACATGAGAGGCATTCAATCATTTAAGACTAGAGTTGGTCAACATAGATAAAAAATAAATAAGTTAAGATACATTCAACACCCTAAAGTATTTTCTCATGTGCATTTATCACCTTAAATAATTTTTTAACATAAAAAAAATAAATTAGTAGACTTTTGTATGCTAAAGGCAAAAATTTGGAGACGATGTACATAGC
>QFDD01000953.1:0-37306 GCA_006871305.1 Vachellia collinsii
TTCTGCAAGTTAAAGCTATTAATTAAACTCATTCAATTGAAAGCCAGAAGCAATCCGAGTAGACGTCAAATGATAACTTTAACCAGAAAAAAAGAATCAAAGTCAGTAGAACGAAGCCATTGATTGAGAAGATCTATCACCTATTACCAAATATATATATTTATATATGTATGTATGTATTGCTATTGATCTATATGTGGCACCTCCTTATGATTAGACCAAATAACGGATGACAGAACGCAGAGATCAGTGTTAATAAAATTTAGAAAAAATTGAATAAGGCAGGAGGATGATTACTGGGACTTCTGGGCGCCTTAAATAATGTTGATCATCATCGCAATCTAGCTTAAGAGCCATGGATTCGGGTTCAGAGGCATCCACGAACGGTAATATAATTTGCAGCAAACTGGTCTCAATTCTTGTAAGTGTAAGTCTCCTTTAATTTCATCTACACAACCGATTATCTAATGAACATAAAAATCAAAGTCAACACGGCTTTTTCTAGAAACTTAAGCGTGTCAATATTAAAAAAGTGGACCACATCAAAGGTGCTGCTTTACAAGTCTTCATTGTTTATTTGGGTCATCATTTTAAATCTATGAGCTAAGAAACTATACATTTTATAACCGTTGTAGATAAGAACCGCGTAAAATAGAGTTTAAAAAGGGACAAAGATTTAGACTTATTTTAATTGGTAATTAGTAACCGTGAAGTACCTTGATACAAGTTTTGATTTGGTCATTTTGCAGTAAGAATATTCTACGGTTGTTGTTGAACAACCATATATACTTCATGGTTGTTAATAAGAACCGTGAAGTAAAGGTGTGCAAATATTTTTAATATAAGGGGCTTCTTTCTTATCACCTCACTGCATTACAATATAGAATGAAGTATATTGATTCCAAAAACAAAGTAAACAGCATCAGTTCAACCCAAAACAGAGCCAGATTATATAAACTAAAGTAATTAAATAGGAATACAACAATTCTAACAACTTCTATCAATATGTACTATATATGTGTATTCGAATTCTAATCCTATAAATCAAAAGGCCAACAAAAACTAAAACCGATAGCCTTATGAGCATGAAAATCGAAGTTAACAAGGCTTTTCCAGCAACTTGTGCGTGTCAATATTAAAAAAAGTGGACTTCATTGTTTATTTGGGTCTTCTTTTTAAATCCATGAGCTAGGTTGTTAAAATTGCCATTTTATAACTGAAAGTTTATATCACTCGTTTCGTTCACAATGTGGTATGTTAAGAACATGTATCAGAGGCTTTTATATGACTTATTCCCTTCTTCAAATTGAACTCACCCAATATTGTAATACTTATTCCACGACTTGCTGGACCAACGGTGAATCCTGCAGTTTAAACACAGAAATTAAAATTGAATACGTTGACGCAGTCACCTCAACGTCCTCAGTTTCTCGATCGCTTCTTGAGACGCGGTGTTGACTTGTGAGATTTTGATGTCTTCTCAGAAATTTTTCCTTCTCATCATTCAATTCGTATAATAACATAACCAGAAGGCCTAGCTCGCTGGAAGTCAGGTGGCCATTGCTCCCACCAAGTTAAACCCTGGATCAAGATGTAGTTGCCGTGCCCCAAGTAATTAATCATCCTGTATTCTTCTTATTGCTTTATTACTTACCATTACTAATTAAACCATGGATGTTTGCTTTTTGAATTGGCTAATGGCTTCTGCTAAGCCTTGAAACTCCTGATGCCTACTTCCAGTGGGCAAGCGAATACCCCTTTTCTTTGAATTCAAACAATCATTGGCATACTTGCTTAAAGGTGTTTTTTGCATTGATTCAATAGGACCAACGCCGGCAGGTCCCTCTGTCCCCCCCCCCCCTAGTTCTATAATCTTAGCACACAAATTTAGTATAGCTAATGTACATGTCAGATATTTTTTTTAATTTTTCTTGAAAAAATACTTCAATTTATTTAATGAATTCTTTTTTTTAATAACCCTTTGGACCATCCGGTATCGGTGCATTTTTAAGATCATATTGTCAGGTATACAAGTAGTCAACTAATCTGGATTTAAGCTTTGCGATTAGAATGCCACTCCCCTAGGGGTATTTGATAAAGTGGGATTCAAACACAGTGCACCCACGTAAGGTTTAGCTAGTCCACCGTTAGACTAACTACCTTTGATATTTATTTCACTAATTCTCTTCATAATTTTCTCAATTGCTGAATTATTGAATGAGTAAAGATAATGGCTTCATCGAAATAATAATCACCAATGTTTCCTTGGAGTTTAAAAACGATCAATAAATAACAAAAGCAATTCAATATTTTCTTGCAACAAAAAATAAATTTAAAATCGAAGGCTGCAAAGTTTGCAGGTACCCAATGTCCTACTGAAGCAAGTTGTAATTTTTTTTTTAAGATAGTCATAATTGTCAAGCCAAACTATATTTGCATGGCCTCAATGAACATATCCCATCCGATTCGGAAGAGGTAAAAAAGAAGTCGTTCCAGCACCCTCTTTTATCATTCATTTATTAATTTGATATCAGGAATTTAAGTTTATGTATATTTGATTTTTTTTTACATGTTTTATTATCCTCTTTATAAACAATTTTGTGAATTCCTACTGCATGGTTGACAGGAAAGAATGGCCCGAGAACCATTTTTACAATATTGTGCTCGCATGCTAACAGAGTTACATTCAGGACTTAATGACACCTTCATGGCCTTCTTGGCTAAAATCATCTTTGATCAGGTGAAGAATTTGGGGAGTGAGCCATTTGAGCATGTGTCACTTGATGATGATGATAACACCTCCAAGGTATTGCTCAAATTCAATGAAGCATTTGTGAGGTCCCTGATGGACATTGTACAGATGACAATGTTCATAATGGTTTGTGTCGCGGCTCTGATTCTCACGATGCCATTGCGCCCTAGACTGCTGCAAGCAACGTTGGTATTACTAGCGCCATTCTACTACTTTCCTCCACTGCTGGCCAAAGCACCGAATTTCAGTGTCATTTGTGGTACCTTTGAGGTACCAATATTCCAGTTTGCGTTTTTGTGGGCTCTTGGCTTTTCTCTTCTTCAGGGCTTTGTGATCTTAGTTGTGATTTATATTTCCTGGAAGCGTATGTATTGAGAACCAATCAAAAAATCGTGCCAAGTCATCATCAAGCATGATCAAATTTTCATTTGAAAATAATGTCTTTACATGGTTCCGCCGGTTAATCAGTGTATCATGCTATGCGTGTTTGTGTTTTTCTGAGCGCCTTTTGTTTTGCTCGAAGTATTTCCAGATTCTGTTCATGCAGACGTAAATTTTATAACTGCACAGTTTTCTGTTTCACTCATAGTATTTTGAGATAATAAATAATAACATGTACAATAATTGCATCCCACATCCCTACTATATAAATTACTGAATAAAATTAAGCAATAGTAATTACTGAAAATTAATTCTCATTAAAATTTCTTTCAGTCTCATATAATCGCGCATAATGAAAACAAAGGCCACCTTCCCTTGGGGTTAAGTTGCATTCAGTACCTTCAAGTATATTTTTCAGTGTACATGGTATCTTAAAGTTACTTGTGGAGTAATTTCAAGCGTGAGTTTTTTAAAATGGTGCAATCTCATCCAAACATACGTTACTTTGACTGTTAGATTGATGGGTCATCTAGGGCTTGACCCAAAAAATCAGTCATTCCGATCCAAAGAGAAATCCGCAGACAAAGAGCATCCTTCTTCCTTAAAAGTAGCCTTCAAGGGTTTTGTTATTGCTGCCTTCAGATCCATGGTGTCAATTATGGACGCATCCTTTTGATTCCTACTTTGAAAGTTCACTGCAAGGAAAAATTGAAAGGAAATTCAGGACAAAAGAATTAGCTGAGGACGTTACAAATTGATTTTGCATCATACCATGTCCCTTGGCAAATATTTCTTTCGTGACAGATTGAAATATTTCAGTAAAAAACTTCATATGTCCTCTGCTAGAACTTGTTTTCACGGCAATATATGCTCGAACTAGACCCCCTAAGAAGGCCTTGAAACTTGAAATATACCATAGTTTCAATGTAATGATCAAGTCACGTTAAAGTTGGTTTACCTAATGCGCGTTTTATGGGTAGGGATGTGAATACTTTTCAAGAACCTCTAACCATTGCAAGGGCCAACTTTTCCTAGGCTTAAGATAGTTTAATATGCTTGTTTTAATGCTTGATCACATATACCTTTTTACTAAAGGTATTCATATTTTAAACATTATTGGCCGCTAAATATATACACCTTTTCTAGTGGACATTCAAACATTAGTCTATAAAGTGATAGCTTCTTCACTGCAGAAAAAAAGGGTCTTTCACAACTGTTAATTTGTTGTATTTGTAGTAGTTTTAACCGTTAATAAAAACAAATCGCTACTATTTTCATGGCAAACAATTTTGCAGTGGTTATTAAGAATCATTGTGCTCACGATCAAAGCCACTACTAAGTTTGTAATGCTATGGAGAAAACACTGCAAAATGACAACAATTATGGGTAGTACTAGGGATGCGGGCTAGCCCGTGGGTTGGGCTGGGCGGGGCGGGTTGAAAGAGCCCGCCATCCCCTCAACGAGCTGCTATTTTAGAAACCCAAGCCCACCTTGGCCAACCCGCCAAACAATTATTTAAAGAAACTGCAATTCTTTTTTTTTTTGCCTAGCTTTTTTTTTTTCCCAATTTGTTTTTCCTCAAAAAACTACATAGTCACATGACTCTCTTTCCACCAATAAATTTTCAATAATGATATTTTTCCAAAGTTTTCAAAAAAATATAAGTATTAATGTTTTGTTATAATTTTAAATATAATATTATAGAGAGTTGATATTAAAAAATAAAATATTTCATACTATTTTTGAATGTATTAGATATTGTTTATACTAAAAAATAGAATTCAATGTTATTTTTTTTGTAAGAAAATATTGAGACAAAAAAAGGTTAAAAAATTAATATATATTATTTTAAAAAATAAAATAAAATAAGGTGTGTCAAGCCCGCTCCCCCAATGGGATGACATTTAGCCAGCCCAAGCCCGCTAGTTTTTGGCGGGCCCAACCCATTTTCCCAGCTCTACTTATGGGAGATCTCAAGGAACATTTTGTAGCGGTTTAGAAACCACTATTAATTGAAACCACTATTAATTGAAAGAGGTATTTCAATTTTGTTTTTCACGGTTGCAGTGGTTTATAAACAATTTCTTATATTTGAGGGACAAAATTTATGTTATACCGGTTAATAAACCGCTACTAATTGTTGGCGCTAAAATTTCATAGACACAGGAAATGAAATTTGGATTCTTTTTTCCACTACATTTTGTAGCAGTTATTGAACTGCTACAAATTTTGTTTGAATTTTCTAAAATGTAATCTCCTACCAAAAGTGCTATGTCAGTATTGATTTCGAAACCACTACTAATTTGAGGGAGATGTACTTTCTTAAAAAATGATTAATGATTTAATTAATCAAATATTACATAATATTTTTTAAAATATTTTTAAAGGTTTAATTATTATTTCATTAGATTTAATTGAGGAAGGAATGTATTGGTTGTTAATATTTTAAAATTAAAGTAAAAATCTTAATTAAATTTATATGTTTAGTTTTTAATTATTAATGTATGCAAATTTTTTATTATGAAATGATGAATATAGAAGGTTAGGTAGAAGTAGATATCCAAATGCACCTGCATTGAGAAAAGAATCATATTAGTATATAAGAAAACTTGAGATTGGGTTAAAATGCATTTAACACCTTGAAATATATTTTCAAGTGTACACATTATCCTAAAGTTACTTGTGGTGCAATTTCAACCCTGAATTTTTTAAAATCGTGCAATCTCATACAAAACATACATTAGTTTGACAGCTTGAATTGATGGGCAGCTAGGGCTTAACACATTAAGAACCATTGCACATACGGTCAAACTCACTACTAAGTTTGTAGCGGTACGAAGAAACCATTGCAAAAAGGCTGCACCTATAGGGGATCTCAAGGAACACTTTGTGGTGGATTAAAAACTGCTACTAGTTGAAAGAGGCATTTTGGATTTTGCTTTTGGCGGTTGCAAAGGTTTACAAACCACTACTATTTTGGCAGATTTGAGAAAAAAATTGATGTTATAGTGGTTGGTAAACTGCTACTAATTGTTAGCGCTAAATTTTGGTGGGCATGAGAAATGAAATTTGAATTTTTTATGCCACATTTATTAGTAATTATTGAACTGCCGCGAATTCTACTTGAATTTATAAAATGCAATCTCCCACCAAAAGTATTGCTTTGATAACAGTTTTACAACCACTATTAATGTCAAGGGGATTTTTTTAAAAAAAAAAATATTAACGATTTAATTGATCAAACATTACAAAAATGTATTAGAAAATTTTTTAAATGTTTAAATATTATTTAATTAAATTTGATTGAGGAATGAATGTATTGGTTGTTAGTGTTTTAAAATTAAAGTAAAATTCTTTATTGAAATTATATGTTTAGTTTTTAATATTAATGCACGCAATATTTTAATTATGAAATGGTAGATATACAAGGTTTGTTACAACTAGACATCCGAGTGAAACTAAAATGCAAAAACAATCATATTAGTATAAAAGAAAAATGGAGCATGATTTAAATAAAAAACATAAGATAATTACCAGATGCTAAAAAAATAAGAATGTGCAGATTTATTTGAGAATGATGAAGGAAGGAAGACTAAAATGGAGCAAAGAGAAGGAGGAAAAGGAAGAGTGTAGCAAAAAAATAAATGGGGAAGGGAGGGTATTTATAAAATATCTACCAAGAATTAGTAGCGGTTTGGGTCATGGTTTTTGTAGCAGTTTAGGTAACAGTCGTTGTAATGGTAAAAGTTTTGCAGCGGTTGTATTTGAATAAGTAGCGGTTCTAAAATTGCTAATAAAGTTGCCAATGGTTTAAGTTAACAGTTACACAATGGAAAAAAAAAAGGTCACACTGCAACTGTTTTTTTTGTAGTGATTTTATGAAACTTTACAATATAATGGTTTGTAGCTGTTTTAAGTCAAACTCCTACAAATTTACAACCCTTTGACTCAGGTGACGTGGGAAGAAAATTAGTAGCAGTTTTATTGTAAACAAATTAAACCACTACAAAGTTGGAGAAACATTAGTTCCAGGTGGTAGGAATAGGGTAGCAAACCACTGCAAAATATGAAAAGCCACAATTTGTCTCTCCTTTTGTAGTGGATTTCATAACCGCTACTAAATGATACATTGACCTAGCTGGTGGCAACTGAAACCACATTTGTGACAGTAATTTTGTAGCGGTTTATACAAACAAACCACTACAAAATGCAAACAGTTGCAACCTGCAATAGTTTTTGTAGTAGTTAGGATAATCGCTACAAAAGTGCATAGTATCCGAGTAGACCACCATATTGTGGTAGACATTTTGTAGTAGTTCAAGTAGTGGTTTTGGGACAATCGCTACAAATATTGTCGGTTGCTGATGATGTCCAACAAAATTTGCATCGGTTTTGCGTAAAACCACTACTAAATCCACAACTATATAAACTATTTCCCTTCTCATTTTACTACTTTTGGGAATTTCAAAACATCGCATTGAAGGAGTTTCAAACATCCTATTTTTTTCAAAAGTTTTTAGTGTGACACTGTAGAGGTTAGCATCTAAGTTATTTTTAGTTTAAATTTTGTGTATTGGATTATAGTTTTTTAATGTTTTTTGAGTCATTATTGTATTTTTATTTTTATTTATTTTTATTACATTATATGTTTTTTAATTATTAAAACATTTATATGTTAAAACTATTGTAGATGGCTAGTCTTGATCCTTTTGTAGACCTAGGAAGGAACCAATGATCCCAGAGGATGGAGTCCTTGACAGTAGTGACGACAATGGTAACGGTGCCGAGGCTAATGTGGAGCTGATCGGACACGGTTTTATCACTTTCAGGTTCAATGCAAAAATGATTACTCCTAAAGTAATGTAGTACAGTGAGCAACCAATCGTTCTTCTCGAGGAGCGGTTTATTGGCTATCCTAATCTAAATTGGTTATTAAAAACATGTTAACTTGAGTTTGTAAAATTAGGGGGGTTTTCATCTAAAGCAACAGAATGAAATGTAAAACTTGTGGTAAAATATTTTTTGGAGTTTTTAGTTTGAAAGTATAGTTTGGATTAAAAGGGAGTATAATGAATAGACTCAGTGATGGAAACTTAACTATCCCTACCTTGGTTTAGTTATGGGAGATCAATCCTTCTTAGTTCAATTAATAGACCCTAAGCTATCACTTAGGCCCAATGGTTCAATTAATTCAAATTCGCTTGAATCCAAGTCAAACAACATTCCTTAAAACATTGTTCAGCGCCACTCAGAATGTAGAAGGAGTAATTGATGCTCATGCCTTTGATGGATTGCAATCACAACCACATAAACCAAATGAACAACTAATTACCAATAATCATTGATAACCTAGTGAACACAAGGAATCAAATCTGAAATTCATAAATTCTAATCCATATGAACAACAACCAATCCAATTACATAGCCAAATCATAAATTCGTAGATCTGCAAATTGAAGTTCATAGCAGTAGAAGTCTCTAGATCTAAAGATCTCTACAACATTCAAAATCAAGATTACGCTAGGAATACTCCCCAATGAATCTTTGGCTCAAGTCTTGCTCTCCATCACCAAGAGGCTAAGAGTCTAGCCTCTCATGATTCCAGGGACGCAACAATTATCACTCCTACTCTCAGCCATCAGAAGAAGAAGATGAGGATGGAAATAGTGCAACAGAGAGTGATTGGAAGGTAGGGGAAGGGTGGAAGATGGAAAATGGAGATGAAGTGTGGAGATGGAGGAAGATCTGCAGAATGGAAGAAGAGTACAGAGAACAAGTATGGCTCTTGGATTTTCTCTCTGAAAAGTGCAGAATGAGGTACATTTTCGTGATTGTTCCCTTTTAGTTAGATCCAGCTGCTGACCTAAGCTCAAAACGCACAGGATCAATTCCACGTGATGATGTCACGACTTCTTTGCACATATGTCGCAACTAACACAGCTAAATGTCGCGACTCATATAAAACATGTCGCGACTTTTGTGGCCTAGTAGAGCTCCAGGAGTTACAAACAAGTCGCGACCCATTAGCTTTGGTTGCGACATAAATGATCCAGTGGTACTCCTCTCAGTTCTGAATTACATTCCCTTCAGTTTCATCCTCAAGCACTTGAATATCTCACCTAGACATCTGCAACAAAAACGAAGAAGAACTTGTTAAAGCATAAAACACTGGAGCTCAAAAGCATGTACAGCTGAGAGACACAATTTACTCAATTTTCCCTTTTGTGTTATTTTATATGCAATGTATGACCACAAAGATAAGAAAGGTTCAATTTAACACAAGATAGGGCAATTAAGCCACAAAATGCCCCAAAAATAAGAAGGAAAATCATGTAAATATTAGCATTTATCAGGAGCCTATTGATCTCAACCTTCATTACACTAAGCATTTTGAAGATGAACATATTGCTAGAGAGCAGATACTCCCATGCCCTTCTTCTAGCCAATCCATTGGTTTTGAAGTGCATGTTCATGGTGATTACTTTCAATTATAATTTTTATTTCAAAATTAAATAAATAATATGTTTTAAAAATTAATTATGGATTTAAAATATGCAGATCCAATGGGCAACATCTTAAAGATGAAGCTCACACTAAAAGATGTATATATTCCTCCAAAAATACGAATATATTCCTATCAACGTTGAAGAAAATTAAAGTTCCTGATAGATATTCAAGTAATATTTCAACATGCATAGATTTACAGTCTCAAAAGGTTGCCAGATTAAATAACCATCATGTCCTCATTCAACAGTTACTATTGTTGGCACTTAAAAATACATTGCCTCTAGATGTGTCAATGGTATTGGTAGAGCTCTTTTCATTCTTTAGAAAGCTATCTACAAAGGTTCTTGTTGTTGACGAGATGGATCAACTACAAAAGCATATCATTCTCACACTATACGATTTGGACATGATCTTGTTAGGATTGGAAGCTACAGCGGAAGACTAAAATTTTTCCCTTCCAAGGTTCTGTTGAAGGCTTTTAAATTGTGTAGTTAAGAAATGTACCTTTCTTGGAGCATTTTCTTTTCTTCTCTTGCTCGGTTTCAAGAAGCCAATAGTTACAATCAGCTTCCTCTACCGATATCCACACGAATGGTGTTTCCAACACGAACGTGTGCTAGCACCTCTAGGTCCGATTCTTGGATCTCCTTCTCACTCTCGATTTCTCTCTCAAGTTTCTAATTTTTGAATTTTTTAGATCATCACTCACTAATGGAGAGCTCTAACCATCTATTTATAGACATTCAGAGCTTATCCTTTTGAATTTTGAAATGTATCTTTTATCTATTTCAAAACTCTAATCTTATTAGAAACTTTAAATCCAAGATATTAAATAAAGATGGTTTTATCTATATCTATCCAACAGATATAATTTAACCAATTTATTTAATTAGGATAAGGAATCAAAAGAGGATAATGTTTAATTTATCTCCACAAATTAAACAAGATATGATATCAAGATAGATCAAGATTTAATATATCTTTATAAATTAAATCCAAGATCTTATCTTTTAAATCAAGATTTAATTTATCTCTATCAATTAAGTTCAAGATTTATTCTATCTTTTAAAACAAATCCAAGATTTAATTTATCTTTATAAATTAAAGATATATCTTTCAAAAGAAATCCGAAATATTATATCTTCATCATATATATATAATATTTACATATCAATATATGTAATATATATACAAATGAAAATATTATATATATATATATAAAACGAATTTTAATATATATATATATCCTTTCAACAATATTCATTGAATCTTGGTTCAATGAATTTGGACACTTTAACTCTTGTTGAGCCATGTTGTATGTGACCTTGTAGGCCCATATGAAATTGATAGTGGGCTAATGACTATACTAGCTTACAAAAAAAAAAAAGTAACTTCTTGATGTAACAAATGGCATAATTATATTGAATGGAGTGTTATATATTGATGAATATTCACTGTACAGAATATATACTGAAGAAAAATGAATATAATTTGGTATTGCCTTTGTTTCATCTCTGTGTCTTTGTCTTGAAAGTATAAAATTATATTGTTGGATTTTTCGTTTCGTACCGCCCATTGATGAGCTGACCTATTTTCCTTGGTGCGGATTAAGTTCATATAATTAATAAATTAGATAACATTAAAATATTTGATGTTTAATTTTGCAATTTAAATTTAATTAATTTCAAACTTTGAATATGAAACATTAATATAAAGAGGCCAATGACTATAGTTTTTAAGTATGAAGAAAGAAATTTTATATGGTATCTTTCTAGAAAACCCAAAAAGAAAACACGTAGGTGCACACACAAATATTCTTCCTCTCTAGATTGGTGTATTTGCTAAGAAACTAGTTGAATTTAGGTTCAAAATATGATTTCAATCAATAACATATAACAAGAGTTTTGAGAAAGATCTGCTGCATAAGAAAAGTGTCAGTGACAAAATTTTCCAAAAGGTATGATATTTAACCCTATATCATTGAAATTTCTTCAACAATAATATTATTAAGTGGCTAGTAATATTTTTTTCAATTTAGTAAAAAGTTACTTTTTTTTGGGTGAAAAGTAAAAAGTTACTTTAGGGAAACCAACAAATGCTTTTTTTTTTTTCAAATAACTAACTTGAAAAAAAAAAGAATGTTATGAGACCTCTTTGTTTCATAGCAACATGTAAATGATCTAGGAAGCCCTTGTAGTATCTTCTCCTTTGAAGCTCAAGAAAACATGACTTGATAGATTATGATGAACCCCCAAGATTATATGCCCAAAAAACTAACTTGGGCTAGCCCAGTCCGTAGGCCTACAGAAGACGCCCATAAGACACATGGAGTCTATCCATGATCCAATGGTTAGACGCCCAGAAGACACATGGAGTCTATCCATGATCTCAAATCCGTTGTCCACATCCCTCAAATGTTGGACTAGACAATTGAGATCTAGATACCCAACGACCACTACCCTTAGATCTTCCGGGGTTGTTAGATAGGGTGAGCAGATGATGATGGTCATAGACCAATTATTTATTTTTGCCCTACTTTCCATTGTAAACATTTTGGATGCACAAAAAATGCGCAAATCTTTTCTCTCCCCCTTATCTGCTATCACTCACTGTTGTACTTCGAACTCATCTTCTTTAATACAGAGCTTTCTATCCATCTTACATTAATGGCAGTAGCATTATTTCATCTCCTTCACACTGTTGGTGGCCCAATCTTATTATTTTAATCCCTTACTAAAATTTGTGCAAACATTTTGGTGCCATCCATGGGTACCCAACAATGATCTTCTAAAAATGCTACTGCATTTGACACAAGGCCCTTTGCCATAATCTTTATATGTTGTTCTATGTTTTTTTTTGCTACTGCTAATCATGATAGAGAAAATGTAATATCCTCAAATTTCCATAACCAAGGATAAGCGTTGAATGAAGGGCTGTAAAGTAATAAAAGGGTCTAGAGAGTGAATAGAAGCATAAGAGATGCCAAAGGTGCCATTTTACGAGCAAAGAAAAGAGTAAGGGCAGAATGATCGATTTGGAAAAAGTCAAGGGCATTTTGGTAATTTTGACCAAAATACTAGAAAATGACCTCAGGCACAAGAAGGTAGGGAAAAAGTCACTGATCAATAATTGAGGCTCAGATAAGGTTAAATGAATAAAAATACCCTTTGTGGGAAATTTTTACAATAAGTAATATCTTTGATATTTAATAAGTTTTTAGCTAAATATTATTATTTAAATTGTTTAGAGGCCTCAAAAATGTAATGTTAAAGTGCCTAAAAATGGTTTTTGGAGTGTGATAATTTATAAAATTGTTTTCAATAGAAAGTCAGAAATAATTTGCCGAATCCGCAGTATGAAAGACCGAAAATCACCTAATCAGGGTTTTCGGAAGAAAATTAATTAAGGGCATCTCTGGAATGAGTTTTAAGGAAAGAAAAAAATACCTTAATGAGCTTATGAATTATGGAAATTTTTGAGGGTCTATCATGACCTCAGTGATTAGAAAATTCCCAAAAAGTATTTTTGATAGCTGAAAATCAAATAAAGTAAGGGTATTTTAGGCAAAAGAAGTTTGCGGGGGCATGGTGAAGCCACTTGTCACTCTCTTGTTCAAGATGATAAAGTAATGAGAGATTTTACCAAAGTAGTAGATTTTATCAGTGTAAAGTTGCTATAGCAGTGCAAGTGGGCCCCACACTTCATTTAAACACCCATGTGCAGATTTTAACTCCTCCAAGTCCTCATTTCTGCCTCATTTTCTTGCCCAACAAAAAGGAAAGAGAGAGAGCGGTGGAAGAGAAGGAGGGAGCAAGAAAGAAGAGTTCAAGACCAAAATCAAAGGTAGGTTGATGTTTAGGCATGATTTCTTCTTCAAAATCTGTCTATGGGCTGTTAAGAAGTATTTACTCCTGATTATTTCTGTTTATGAGGAAAAATGTTATGATAAATATGTTATACTTTTTATCTCATTTTGACTTCCTATTTGTCTATTTTTTAGAGTTGCATACTACTTCATCTGTTAATTTTTTGCTACCTATATATTGACTTGTCTTATTTGTGGTGGTCATTATATGGTAGGACTTGAGAGACCATGTGATATAAGATGGGATGGATCGGCTAGAAACAAGTGAGAAAACCAGATAGATGATCGTAGGTAGAACTTTAAGAAAACATGTTTCTTACAATCCTAGTCACTTGATTCCTTTCAAATTGATTCAATTCTTCTTTCATTGCAATAATCCAATCATTGTCAAACAAAACTTCTTCAACATTCTCAAGCTCTATTTTAGATATAAAGGCTGAGAATTGAGCTTCATTCAAAAATTTCCTTCGTGTTTGAACACCTTCGTTCACCTCTCCAATCACCTGATTTAGAGGGTGATTTTGGATGTATTTCCACGATCTTGGTTGAGAGATTTGAACAGGTTCATCTAACAAATCCTCCTCTGTGTTGTCAGATGAGCAATCATTTTCAAAATCCTTTGAAAAAGCAATTTCATCATCATCAACTAAAGGTTTTGTTTGAGGTTCAATTTCAACAAGTTTGACATGTATTGATTCTTCAACCACACACATACGTTTGTTAAAAACTCTATATGCTTTACTTCTATTTGAGTAACTGAGAAATAAACCTTCATCAGATCTAGGATCGAATTTACCAATGTTTTCCTTCCAATTGTTGTGAATAAAGCATTTGCTCCCAGAGATATGAAAGTGAGACAGATTTGGCTTCCTTCCTTTGTATAACTTGTAGGGAGTCTTTCCAAGAGATGATCTAATGTAGGCTCTGTTGGAGATGTAACATGCTGTGTTGATTGCACCAGCCAAAAACACCTAGGACATCTATTTTTCTATCATCATTTCCTATGGCATGTCCATGAGAGCTCTGTTCTTCCTTTCCACAACTCCATTTTGTTGTGGAGTTCTTGGTGCTGAGAAGTTGTGGTTGATCCCTTTGCTTTCATAATAAGTTGCAAAATCTCCATTTTCAAATTCTCCTCTATGATCAGCCCTGACTGAAATAATAGACATACCTTTCTCATTTTGGACCTTTTTGGCAAAAACAACAAATAACTCGAAAGTTTCATTTTTGGATGACAAAAACATAGTCTAAGTGAATCTAGAAAAATCATCAACTATAACAAGTGTATAAAGGTTTCCACCAAGACTTTTAACTCTAGCTGGACCCATCAAATCCATATGAAGAAGTTCAAGAGGTCTTTTGGTTGATATTTCCTTTTTCGATTTAAAAGAAGACTTGCTCTGTTTTCTCATTTGGCATGCATCACATATCAGATCATTTTCTACTTTGAGTTTTGGAATACCTTGAACTAAATCATGTTTGATTAATTTGTCGAGTTGATTCATGTTTACATGAGCTAAGCATTTATGCCATAAATAGCTCTCATCAGCTTGACTAATAAAACATGAATTTGTAAATGAGTCTTCTAAGTCAAGTGTGTAACGGTTACCGTCCCTGGGTGCTCGTAGCTTAATGTTTAGTCTTTCTATATCAATTGATAAATCCTATTTGTTAAAAATGAAGCATTCTTGTGAATCAAAGATAACCCAATTGTCTTTGTCCGTGCTCTGGCTCACACTTAGAAGATTATGACATAATCCTTCAACATGATAGATATCTTTTACTGGTGTTCCATTTGAGTTTCCTATTTGACCGATCCCAACAATCTTTCTAGATTGATTGCCTCTGAAGCTAACCTTTCCTCCATCCTTTGATTTTAAATTGACAAATTTACTTTTGCACCTGTCATGTGTCTCAAGCATTCACTATCTATGTACCAATTATTTGACTTGGATACTTTGAAACATACCTGCAAGGAGTTCAAATGACAGTTTTAGGTACCCAAGACTTGTTGGCTCATTTTGAGTTAGTTTGATGGGTTTTTGGTTCATACAAACCTTTAGGCACCCATTTATAAGTTCTTAGAGTTCTCCTCTTTCTAAAATAACAAGAAGTAGTTCTATGTCCTTTTCTATTAGAATAATTACAAAGTGCAAATGGTTTAGAAGTATGAACAGATTTTTGAAAATAGTTGAGATAACGTTTTCCTCTGTTTCTTTTCTGTCCCTTTTTGCTATCACAAATAGGATTGTACCCTATTCCAATTCGATCATTTATAACTTTTTGGCTTTTGAGTGCGACTTGAAGCATTTCATTTCCTTTAGTGAATTTCTCCAGAGCCTTGTTTAAACCTTCATTTTCCTTTTTCAAAACAAGACATTCTAGGAAAATGCTAGTGACTTTATGAGTTACAGGTTTTTCAAAATCTTTGACTTTCTTTCTTAGACAAGCTAATTCTTTGGCAAATTTAAGCAGTTCAATATGCATTTCATTATATTCTGAACGTAATTCATCATAGGTTGGCTCAGTGATTATTACCTCCTCTGTTTCTGAAACTTCTTCCTGTGCCACAAGACAGATGTTAGCTTCTTCTTTTATTTCACTTTCTTCCTTTGACGAGCTATCACCCCATATGCCTGACACAAAAGCTTTCTCCTTTTTGAAGGATCTGAATTTCTTCTTTTCTTTGTTTTGCATGGATAGTTGAGGATAATCAGCTTTAATATGGCATGGTTTGTTGCATTCGTAACATATGATTTCTTTGCCTGTTCCTTCTTTTTGAAATATTTTGTCATTTTGATTGTTTCTGTACATTTTTCTGAATCTACGAACCACCATGGCAAGTTCATCATCTTCTTCTTCAGCCTCTGTTTCTGGCTCCTCCTTTATTGACTTAAGAGCTAATCCTTTCTTCTTTTTGTCTTCTATGTTGGACAGTTCCTTCTTGAATTTCTGCTTGCTTTCGTATTCATCCAGGCTTCCAAAGAGAGCAGCAACTGACATCATTAATTTCCCTCTTGATTCTTCGATGGCTGTTACTTTACCTTCCCACTTGTCGGTGAGTATATCAAAGGTTTTCCCAAGGGCAACCAGTTTGTTGATGAGATGTGTATGCCTCATCTCAAATTCTGTAATTGATTCTCCTTCCTTCATTCTGAGTAAATCATACTCAGCGGTAAGAGTATTGACTCTTCCTTCTTTGACTACTTTCGTTCCTTCGTAAGCTATCTCCAATGCTTACCACATGTGCTTGGCTAATAGAAGACTGCATATCCTGAAGAAATCATCTTGGTTTAGAGCAGCCTGCAACATTAAAACAGCTTTTCTATTAAGTAATACTTTTTCATCAAACTCGCTATGAGTTTTGGGAACAAGTATACCATCTACTTTCTTTTGAGGCACAAAGTTTCCTTGTTCAAAGACATCCCACAAATCTAGATTAGTAGCTAAAATAAAATCTTGAAACTTTATTTTCCATAATGAAATATGTTGACTATTAAATGTTGGAGGTCTGGTGATCGATGCTCTGTCACTGATAACATGTTCGCCAAATCCTGCCATTGATTTCTTTTTAGACTGTTAAGTCCTTTACACAAGAGATATGCTCTGATACCATATGTTAGAATAGGATTTGACCAAGAGGGGATGAATTGGTCTAAAAAAATTAACACAACTTCAAAATTAAATAAGAAAGTTGAGAAAGATAGACATAGAGATTTATACTGGTTCAGTCCTCCTGACCTACATCCAGTCCTCAGATTCTTCTGACCTTTCCAAATTCACTAATTATCAATATGTCGCTTCTTTACAATCAGAAGAGGAAAATCTCCCCCTCTCTAACTCAGTAAAGTAATGGGACACTCCCCCTTTTTCTCCGTGATCTTACTAACCTGCTCAAGACTTTCAAATCTTGAGTTACACTCACAGAATCACAAATTTGAAAAAAAATATTCTCTCAAGAGAATTAAATGCTAAACACTAAAGTATTAATGACTGAGAGAGTAAAACAGAGGAAGAAGATGAACAAGCACTAAATGCAATTTCTCAGTAGGTATGTTCTCTGTCTTCTCGTCTTGAATGCTCTTCCAATTATAGTTGAGCAGCAATAAATGCCCGTTAGAGAGAACTTTGTATCCGTTACTCTCAACTTCATTGTTCAACATTGTGCATTGAATGCTTCTGAACATGGTATGGTTATGGCTTGAGTTTTTATCCGTTGAGTACATTCTGGTGAAGTAATCAGAAGACCCATTCCCTGTTGTTAATTAGGAAAAGTAAGTGTTTATGTGTGCAGAATGAATTCAAATAAATGAATCGTAATAGAGGAAAGATTGTGAATAAAGATGAATTTCTAACAAATTGACATGTTGTCAGTAAAAGGAGTGCTCAAGCGTGATTCTCAATACTCGAGTGTTGTTGGCAAAGTGACTCATCCTTTTCTCATTGTTATGCTAAAGTACTCGAGTTATATTGAGGATACTCGAGTGTTCACAATACTTTTAAGATATACTCGAGTTTTCAAAGAAGTATTGTTATGAAATATAAGAGCACTTTTGTTGATACTCGAGTGTTGAAGGCAAAACTAGAGAGTGTTGACAATACTTGAGTTTTGCCATTGATACTCAAGTGTTTGTGAGGCAATTTGTTAATAATGCTTTCAATGATACTCGAGTATGTACAAAAGTGTTTTCATTGCTTGAGCATTGGAAATGAAACTCGAGTTTCAATGAATTCTTCTAAAGGTAATTGCTTGCTTGACTCTCGATACTTGAGTTCTGTGAACCCATACTCGAGTATTATGAGTTCCTGAAAAATTAGAGCAAGCACTTTCTTTGATCCTCGAGTATCCTTTGAAGAATAATGTTTAGAAAGAAGGTTTTGAGCTTGATACTCGAGTGTTGTTTCATAATACTTAAGTATTATCAACACTCTTATAAGTACTCAAGTTTCTAGTGAAAGTTTTGAAGTTCAAAAGTAATTTTTTAGCTCGATACTCGAGTATTGTTGTGTAGTACTCGAGTATTGACAATATTTTCATAAGTACTTGAGTGTTCTTGAAAGTGTTATGTTTTAAAATTAGTTTTGCTCCACGATACTCGAGTATTAAAGCTTAATACTTGAGTATTGTCAATACTTTCACCAATACTCAAGTGCCATTGAGAGTGTTGAGTTTTGGAAACCGATTTTGTTCAACGATACTCGAGTATTGAGACTCAATACTCGAGTGTTGTCAACACTTTTACCAATACTCGAGTGTTATAGAGAGTGCTGTTAAAAAAACTTTGTATTTTGAAAAAATAAATCATAATCCCTGCAAAAACATGTTTGTCATCATCAAAACATTATCTCAACATAGTTTGTACTAATTGAGGTCCATACGTTTTATGGCAAATATAAATTTGATATTAAAAGAATTAATTTATAAGATTGAATAAGTTAATGATCATTAAATTAGATAAAGATAAGTGATATGTAATGGGGTTAAGGTCCATTTTTTCCCTTCAGAAGTTTTTACACAGGAACGCTCAACACCCAGAAGTTTTTTTGGGTGCAATTTTATCTTGAAAGTTTAAAAATAGAGCAATTTTACCTAACTTAACAAATTCAAAAGACAACTATTTGTTAACATCATATTGGAGATGTCACGTCAGTAATTGTGATCAAAATTGACGGTCAAACTTTACATTCTTTAACGTCAAGGGAAACATTGGTCCTATTTTAAACTTCTGGGAAAATATTACTCCTATTTATAATTTGCAAGGCAACATTGGACAAAAAAACCTTTTGGGTGCTCAAACGAAAACTTTCAGAGCCAAAATAGACATTAACCCTATATAATAATTAAGTATTTTATCTTAATTGAAAAGGAAACAACATTGTTGTCCAGATAACGTTAGACAAATTCATTAAATGGGATTGTTATTTCTTTCAAAATCAAGATCAAATTTTACATTAACAATAAAGAGTTCAAAGAATTGATCCCATTATTGATCCATACAATTTGCGCTCATTTTAGTTTTGGTCCATTTTAGTTTCAAATTGTTATTTTTGTCATACCTTCCTTATTAAGCTTTATTATACATTAGAGATGAATTATGAACTACTTTAAGGTCTTCCATAAACTAGAATTAGTTGACCATGTAAAATTTAAAAATTTTGCTCAAGTTGCTATTCAATTGATAAATTTTAGAAATTTTGGCTAATTTTGGAATTCATAACTAATTCAGGAAAAATTGAAATAAAGTGGTTCAAATATCTAATTAAATTTTATTCGATTCTCTACAGGGTAAAAATACTCATTTGGCCAAATTCTTGCACAATCAATACAGTAAATTGTGTGAACATTCAATGCTTATTTTGTCATTTTCCAATTTTTCAAATTTTTTCCTATAACTTTGAAAAGTCATAACTTTCTAAATACATATTCAAATTTAGCAAACCTTGGCTCATTTTAAATCTTGAAATGTGTAGTAGCTTTTTGAAAAATTTAAAGTCATTTCGACTTAGTTTTGCCCTTTTTATCATTATCTCAAGTTAAGACTTTATTAAGGGTGTTGGACCCTTTTCATTGATCCCAACTTGTCTAATTCTTTCACTTCCATGCATTCAATATACTAACATGATTTTCTAACATACTTGGCACATATGTACAGTACATATCATATACTTATCATTGTAGGAGTTTAGCATACATTCTTCCTATCACAAACAACATATACAAACTTTCCTTTCAAAATGGAAGCCATGCACCTATCTTAGTCTTGCACCTTCTTTCCCTTGCTTTTACAACTTTGGCCTACTATTAGTCATTGGAAAGAATGAGATTTCAAAGAAATTTCAATAGCAAATAACTCTAACTAACACATCAGCATGCATGATTATTAACATGTAACATTAACATGCCATCGACAATATCAAGAATACCTAACTTCCTCACATTAACATTAATTGCACAAGGCCAAAGCACACCAAGCAAGGATTTACATGTCATATGGCTTCAACCATACATCAATCATGCAAACAACATAAACAACAATCAAAAGAAATGTAAATGTAAAAATCAAAGAATTTGCTACCTTAGTTAACTTGTCTTTCCACTTGACTCAAATGGCTTCCCTTTTGCACTTTCCCAACTTTCTTTCCAATTTATAACTCCTACACATATCATAATGTATTTGGCATCAACAATAAGCTATTTTCAATGCATTATAACACTATTCAAAGCATAAAACTCATTCTTGACAACTTAGGGTCATATACCCCCTAACTTTGCCAAATTTGATCCTAATGCTTCCAAACTTGTTTTCTTACTTCTACTCTACACAATTTTTCATTCTAAATCTATTGGAATCATCAAAATCACACTCCTTCCACAAATGCTCCTGCAAGCTGAGATACTTCCAAAAATTGGCAAAAATGTGATTTTTCAACTGCTGTCTCCATACACATGCATAATCACACTTCTAGACCATTTTCCAATCATTATATAACAAAAAAACATTCATACTCATACACTTCAAATTTCATCCAACAGCACAAAGAGAGAGTTTCATGCCATAATTTCAAAATAACCTCAAATCAACTCAAACCAACCATCAACAAGTTGCAAATTAAGCATAGAGGTGATCTATAGCACTTACCACTTAATATTCTTCCTCCTCTTCACTTTGGCTCACTAGCCCTTTTCAAGACCACTCTTGAAACTCTTCAATCATAACACTATAAAGAAAAGTAAATCGATCAAAAGGAAGAACAAGGCTCATGAACAAGTTCTATGGAAGGAATAAAGCTTGAAACACCAACTTACCTTTGATTTTGCTTGATTTTCTCTTCCTTTTCTTCTTCTTTGCCTCACGTCTCTCTCCCTCTCTTCTCCTTATGTCTTGGCTGACTTATGGGCAGAAAATGGAGGCTTCAAGAAGGCTTTTGGACCTTATAAAATCTGAACATGTGACTTATTAATTTGTAGGCCCAATACACTGATAAAACAAGTTTACTCTCATATAATTACCACTTGTTGTAATATCTCCTTTTGCTTTTAGCCTTCAAATTTGAAGACACCAAGTGGCTTAATCTAGTCCCCACAATTTGCTATATGAGACTAAAGTTACTTTATGCTTACTTTATCTAGGTATTTTCTTTCAGAAATGCTTTTTGGGAATTCTCTTATCACTTGAACTGTGCAAAGTGTAATATCTTAAAATTTCTATAACTAGAAAGGAAGGTTAAAAGAAGGGCTATAGATGAATAAAGGTCTAGAGAGTGAAAAGAGATGAAAGGAAGTCCAGAGTTGCCATTTTGCAAATGTAGAAAATATAAGCACAAAATGGTCATTTTTGAAAAGTTAAGGATATGATGGTCATTTCGGAAAAGACGAAGGGCATTTTGGTAATTTGGACCAAAATAATAGAAAATGACCCAAGGCACAGAAAGGTAGAGAAAAATTCACTAATCAGTAATTGAGGCTTAATTCAAGTCAAATGGATAGAAATGCCCTTCACAAGAAATTTCTAAAGTATTTAATATTTTGGCTATATAATGAGTTTTTAGTCAAATATTATTATTTAAATTGTCCAAAGGGCTCAGAAAGTTAGTTTTAAATTGGAAAAAAAATAGCTAATGAAATATCCTAATTAATAAAATTGTTTTCAATAGAGAGTCAGAAATAGTTTATTGGAACGGTAGGAAAGAAACCGAAAATCTCCAAAATAGGGTTTTTGGAATAAAATTAATTAAGGGAATTTTCGGAATGAGCTAAGGGTTAAGAAAAATACCTTAATGAGCTATTGAATTATGGAAATTTTTGATGACCCTGCACTGGCTTAGTGTTCAGGGAATTTCTGAAATGCATTTCCAATAGACAAAAATCAAATAAAGTAATTGGAATTTTGGAAAAGTAGGTTATGGAGATGAGATGATGCCACTTGACATGCTCTTGTTTGAAGATGAAAAACAAGGGAGGATATTTATTAGAGCAATAAATTTTATCAGTATAAAGTTGCTTTGGCAATACAAGTGGACCCCACCTTATTTTCACCACATGAAGACTTCATTTAAGTCCTCCAAGCTTCATTTCCAACCCATTTTTGGGCAGCAACTAGGAGGAAAGAGAGAGAGCAAGACGTGGGGATCCAAGCAAGAGAAGAGGAAGAAAATCAAGCCAAGATCAAGTTAAGAAGTGATTTTAAACTTGAAATCTTCCATAGAATATGATTATGACTTCTAATCTCTCATCTAATTGGTTTAGTTTTCACTCTAAGTGCTTGGTTGAAGAGATTCAAGAGTGATCTTGAAATATGATTTGAGAGAAAATGAGAAAGAGCAAGAATTGGAAGTAACAAGTGTCTTAAATCAATTATATACATGATTTTCAAAATGTGGATGGTAAGATTGAGTTGATTTTAGCTTGTTATGAAATTTTGGTATGAAACCCTTCTCTTTGCTGCAGACCGAAATTGATTATGCATGAATATAGATGTTTTCATGTTGTTAATTATTAGAAATTGGTTTAGAAGTGTGATTATGCATGTGTATAGAAAGAGAAGTTAGAAAATCACACTTTTGCCAATTTTATGTATTATTTCGATCCGCAAGGGGAAGCCAAAGAAAGAGTATGATTTTGTATATTTTTATGTTTTCAATGGATTTAGTAGACAAAATTGTGTAAAATAGAAACCAAAACACAATTTTGGAAGCATTAAAATCATAATAGGTAAAGTTAGAAGTTAAGTTGCCAAGAAAGAGTTTTATGAGTTATAAAGTGTTGTAATGCACCAACAATGGCAAGTTAATGATGTCAAATGCACAATAATATGTGTAGGAAGTGTTGAGGTGCCAAGAAGAGTTCCAAGGTGCAAGTGGAACCCATTTAGAGTCAAGTGGAAAGTTAAAGCTTTAAGGTATGGCAAAATCTCTAACCCTTACATCTACATTGCATTTGATTGTTATGTATGTGTTTTGCCATGTATGATGTATAGTTGTAGCCATATGACATGTAAAGCTTTGCTTGTTTTGATGCATGCATTGTAGCTATGTGAATAGATGATGTTTGCCTTGGCCTTGTGCAATAATGTTAATGATAGTAAGGTTTAGTCAATAGTTGTCATGACATGCTAGTTTTACATATAAATAATTGTGCATGTTGATGTGTTAGTTAGAGATAATTACTACTAGGATTTCTTTGAAATCTCATTCTTTCCAATGACTAACCATAAGTTCAAGCTCAAGAAGCAAGGGCAAGGAGGTGCAAGAATAAGTGAAACGGTTTCTAAAAAGAGAGGAAGGCTTGTATATGTGATGTATAGTATTTTGTACATTTGCCGTTTTGGATGAATGTATGATTAAATGCTATTTTATGACAATTAAATGTTAAGTGATGTAAATGTATGTTAAAACATGATGAATGTATGAATTATGATGTGATATGCATGAAGAAAAGAAAACTATGCATACAAAACCACCAAAAATGGTCCAACGCCCCTATAAATGGTATAATTGGATAAAAATTAGCAAATGAGCTCAAACTACCATGAAACATTCCAAGCAAGTAGTTCATGGTATGAGCTTTAAAATGAGTCATAATTTGCTAAATTTGGAATTGTATGCAATAAGTTATGCATTTTCCAATTTCTGCTAAAAATATAAATTTAACAGTAGCAGAAATTGGTCGCAACATAACCAGAAGTTCACCACGGCGAAAGTGCTTAGAGAGGAAAATTCTCTCAGTCTAGAGCAGTTCGCAAGGGTGAAGGGAAAGGTTTGTCACAGCAAAGTTAGAAGTTGGCAATGGCATAGCCTTGTTTCAAATGACCAAATGAACAGTGAAATTTTACATGGTTTAAGAATATGTTTGAGCTGTAACTTGCTCCAATGAGTATTTTTCACATGGTCTAAGGGGATGTTTGAGATTTGACTTACTCAAATGAGTATTTTTCCCCTATAGAAAATTGAGTAAGATTTAATTGAAGACTTAAACCACTTGTTTCTATAATTAGTTATAAATTTTTGAAATTGGCCAAAAATTCTAAGTTACCAAATGAATAGTGACAATTTTGAAAAGTTTTAACAAGTCACTATTTCACTAATTCTAGATAAAGCAATGATATCAATTGGTTGATTTAAGATCTCTAATGAGCAATAAAGCTATAGAAGAAAGGTGTTACACAAGGTCATTAAACATTTCCATAATTCATCAGCTCATTTCATGATTTTTCTTACCTCAAATTACTTTTCGAAAAAAGCCCTTAATTAATTTTCTTCCAAAAACCGTAGTTCAGAGATTTCTAGGCTTTTCCTTTATTTTCATGTCTTCGGAAAATTTTATGATATCGAGGTCAAAATTAAGAAAATACCCCTATAACTTTCTCATAATTACCAAAATGCTATTACTTTTTGAAAATGATCTTTTATAGAATAGTATGGGATATTATTATAGTAAAATATGGGCTTATCAAGTGCTCTAAACTAAGATTCTCCATGGATGCAAATATTGGTGATGGGGGAGATTTCACTGAAACTTTAATTCACTAAGCCAAATCGGAATTTTTGTTCTTCCTTCATTCATTGGGTGCCTTCCGATTTCATCCCCATAAATCCTTTAGTTGATTTAGTTTAGTCTTTCTTTGATTGGGGAATTCTAATATGTTAGTCTTTTAGGTTGAGTATTCAACTTCCATCACTAATTTATTGAAAAATATTTCTAATTTGATCCTTAAATTTTTACTAAATGTTAGACCTTGGTTATTTCAAAGTCATTATCTAGCATATAAGATATACTATCTTGTTGTGTTAAGCAATCACACATGTATGAATTTTCAGGATGTGGGTGACATAATACATAGTTGTACCACTACTTCCAAAATGTTGTGACACAATTAATTAGTCTTGCAAATTAATAGAGAAATATGAACAATGAGAATATGAAAGAGCTGAAGTACATAACCTCTCTTGTACTATGGGGTTAAAGTTATTGTCAAAGAAAACAAAAATGGTACTCCTCAGGTCCTTAATATGAAACTTAATTGGAGTGTTGATCTTAGTCATAAATGTAAAATATATTTCTAATTTTTATCAATTTTTTCTAAATTTCCTCTATTGATGCTCTCTGAAAAATAATCAAGTAGGAAAAGTATGGAGGGATTTAAGAAAGATGATTATGATGTTTTAGAAAAAAACCTGACATATAAATTAAGTTAACTACGATCCTGAGACACAATGAACCAATTTTATATATTTATGGACAAGTGTATTTTTGGCTTCAATAAGAGAATTCAAGATTGAAAGAAAATAAATTTTGATGGTGAGTTACCTTTGAAAAGGAATGAATTATTGATTTTTTTTGTTTAGCAAAAAATGTTTCCTTGTCGTCATTTCTCACAATGTTGTCTTCTTCTCCCAATTCTTTAACTCCGCAGGATCTCTTTCCAAAAGCATGAAGAGGATGTTCGGAAGGCATTTCATTGCTACCACTAGTATTACACACATTCATGGATGATCTATACCATTGTTCAACATCTTCCTCACATATCACATGCCACCCACACTTGCTTATCACGAACTTATTACTCTAAGTTTGCAAATCAACTTCCCCTTCGCATTCTACTACCTTTATGCATTTTTTTTTTGCGTGTAAGACATGAATTCAATCTGGCCACAGTCAACTGTGAAATTGCTGCTAGTAAAATATACCATTAACATTTGATTGGGATTGTTTCCCATAAAAATTCTCCACGAGCATTCATTTTTGAAGAATTCATCTTGTGAAGCTTTATAAGTCAAATGAAATGTTAGAAGAAACACATCTTCACCACATAATGGCAGGTCTAGATCTTGTAGTACGATGCAAAGAGAGATTCCCCACCTTACACTTATACCACAAACATGAGAGATGTCTAGTTGTATAGACACAATGGAGTCGGATGATACAAACCCACCTATCACATTATGATGATATCGATTAGTATATTACACGGGATAGCTCTATCAGAAATTTGAACAACATGATTATCTTGAAAACTATCAACTTCATGGAGAAATTGGACATTTTGATCACGGAACCAAGATGGGATATCACTCTTCCGCATCCACCAAACTTTAAAATCCATGTTCTTCCAAATCCTTGATTGAACAGATTTTGAAAAATCATTAGTAGATTTAATGAAAACTAATAGAAATTTTGAAAAAGATAATGGTTGCATTGAGTGACAAGAAATTGTACATATATTCTCTAGGTTGGGCGGAATATTTGGCAAACATTTGAGAAATGGGCAATAACTCAAATGAAGTTGAGATAGAAGAGAAAGATTAGAAACACAATAAGCAGGAAGATGGGTAAATTTGTTTTGGTGTAGACCAAGGCTCTCCAAGGATGATAAGCAACTAAGATCCTTTGGAATTGACCCATCATGAAGATTGCAATAAGATAAGTCTAAAGACTTCAATGAGGAAAGATGTGAGAATGAAGGAGGAAGAACCCAGCTTCCATGAGGTAGGTTGCTAAAATCATTACCACTGAGATCGAGGACCTCTAACGATGGTAAGCAGCCAAGATCATTTGGAATTGATCCAGCTTTTATGTTGCATTGTATCATAACCAACTCCTTTAGTAATGCTAGATGTGAGATGAAAGTAGGCAAAACTAATCTAGTGGGAGCTTCATGAACACCAAACCCTAATGCCCTTTGAACTGGCCAAAGCAAGCTCCTTACAAATGAATTGGATATTGCATTTCGATCATTATATCCATTCGAATATAGTTTCTTTAAATTTTGAGGGCTAAGATGAAAGTAGGCAAAACTAATCTAGTAGGAGCTTCATGAACACCAAACCCTAATGCCCTTCGAACTGGCCAAAGCAAGCTCCTTACAAATGAATTGGATATTGCATTTCGATCATTATATCCATTCGAATATAGTTTCTTCAAATTTTGAGGGCTAAGATGGATGAAGGTATTTCCCTTATAGTAGTTCCACTCAAATCAAGCTCCTCTAAACATTTATTTTCATCAATATTTTGGGGTAATGAGGCAAATTTTGTGCAACCTAAAATATTGAGAACATTTAGGGATTTCAAATTACAAGTGGAACTTGGAAGACAAACAATGTTCTCACAATGTTCAAGATCAAGAACTAAAAAATTGGTCATATTTTGCCCAAATTCTGGAAGCTTTTTAACTTTTAAGCACCCAGAAAGTATCAATTTTTGCAATGAATCCATTTCCATCCTATTTGGAAGAGCTTTAAGATTCTTGCACTCTTTCAAATCTAGTACAACAAGTTTCTTATGTTGTCCAAGCGAAGGGTGAACTTCAACAAGTTTTATGCAACCCTCAAGAATTAGTTGCTCAAGGTTGGGTAGTAATGAGAAATCAGGAGTTCTTATAAAATATTCAGAATAGCTTAAATCAAGAAACCTTAACATTCTTGACATCTGCCCCAAAATATAAATTGTAAATGGATAAGCTTTCCAAGAAAATAAGTATATACTGAGTTATATTTCGTAAGGCAAAAGAAAAAGGGAAAACAAAAGGGTCTTACTTGTGTTCTCCCCCAAAGTTGTGTGATCCTACTATGATGCATTCTAAGGAGCACAATTTTATCAAGATGAGCACCACAAGGCAAAGATTTCAAAGGATAAGCTTTCCACTGAAGAATTTTTAATGAACAAGGAAGAAGTTTGAGACCTCGAGGAAGGTTCACATCACATAATATGATGAGTATTGTAAGGCTACACATCATAGAGAATGCTCCAGGGTCCCAATTTGTTTCATATGGCGTAGGTGATTGAAAACGTATAACTTGTATGAAATCAGTTCCCTAGAAAGTGGAAAAAAATTCAATATTGTAACAACGGATGAGGAATGATATTAATCAATACGATTTTTAAATCACAACAAACTTTAATGCATCTTTAAATAGAAGCTACTTACTTTGTTTTTTGACATTACATGATGAATATCTTCAAGTGACCATAATCTACTACGTCTCCCAGCATCATTGGGTGATTCTTCTATAACAATGCGTCTACCCATTTTTTGAAGGCTATCATGCATACCCAAAAGACATGAACCATTATTATTGTAATATTCTGTTAACAAGCATTTCTCAACAAGTTCTCTTATACCAAGTGTTGGATAAATATCACCACATATTTCAAATATTTGTGTCACTTGGTCTTTGGTCATTCCCTTGAAAAAACAAGCCACATCTAAAAATATTTTCTTTTCCGTATTGCTTAATGCATCATAACTGATTCTAATTCTCTTTAAAAGATTGTCTAGTGGAAACTTTTTAATTCTCTCCAGAGCTTCTTTCCATTCAATTTCACTTCTTCCACAAAAATAAGAACCCAACATTTGAAGAGTTAAAGGAAGGCCATGAGCATGGTGGATGATGTCTTTACATAACTTCAAAAAGCCCTCTTTCGGTTCATCCATTTTAAAAGCCTTCTTACAGAAGAGTTGTAGAGATTCATCTTTGTTCAACAATTCAGCCTTATAAGTTTCAAATTCTCCATGTTCTGTTAATACATGCGTATTTTTAGTTGTCACAATTACTCTACTCCCAGGACCGAGCCCAGCTTGCTTTATACAGAGGTTCTCTAATTGGTTTATTTCACTCACATCATCCAACCCAACTAATACTTTTTTGCTGCATAGCAAGTTTCTTATTATATTCTTTCCTTTATATGTTTCATCAACTTCCATGCCTTTCATGTTTAGTTTGGAAAGTAGTTTTCTTTGCAAGGCAACGAAACCCTTAGCTTCAAACTTTTCTCTCACATTAGCAAGAAAACAACTAATGTCAAATTGGGGAAATATTCTCTCATAGATGATTCTTGCAAGAGTTGTCTTTCCAATACCAGTCATGCCCCATATTGCTATTAAGCGAACATCATTACAAAATCCAATCTTTAAAAGTGAATTCACTTCTTCTTTTCTTGATTCAATACCAACGAGCTCATTGTTGAAACAATATGATAATTTAGGTTGTACCTTTGCCCATACTTCTGGTGAGATTTCTTCAATGAGTTTTGCTTCATGCCTGCATGGAGAAAGGAATAAACATACAGTTATTTAGCATTTCTTAAATAGGGCAAATTCAAGTTTCCATGATTTTCTAAACTTGGTGATCCAAACAAAATGTTGCTGCAGCTAGAAATTTTAGCTCAGGAAGATAACTGTGGTGACATATCTTCGTGGTAGTGGTTCTTATAGCATACCCCTTTACACCAATGATGTAGTTAAGTATATGACTACTTCATTAATTTAACATTGGAAGACAGATGTTGAAAATAAAGAAAGAAAACCAATCATGTATACATATGTGTTACACGTGATATACGGGTATGTGCTTATGTATCATATAGATACATGCATGCATATATCTCACAACAACTTTTATTGTTTTTGGCAAAACTCAATTTGGTGAGGATTCTAAAAATCCTTAATGTACAAAGGGGGACATTTTTCACCCATCATACATGGTCTAGCGGTGTGGACAAACTATATCACGAAGTGAGCGAACTCTATTAGAATCCCACCTTATTAAAAAAGATCTTTAGGGAGAGACATTCTGGTCAAAAAGCCTTAATTCAAATTAGTTAGCTACTTAAGTATTTATTAATATGATTTAGAAAAAGTGACAAATGCTGGGTGGGTTGTAAAAACAAAAAGAGGGGACATTTTCAAGTGTAGCCATAGGGTGCAAAAAACTGTTGCCTTTTTTGGGACCAATGGAATATGTAATTTTGAAAATGTTGCTGATGGTTTAAGGAAACAGGTAGAGTACTTTAAGATGAACTTTTTAATTAGTATCATAAAGGGAAAAATATTGTAGTGTTTCTGTGGGTCTGTATAAGTTCATCCACACGCTTTTACTATCAAGTGACCTACGAATTCCTTCATTCTAGACTCTTCTTGATGTTACAGGTGGCATAATTATATTGAATGGAATGTTATACATTGATGAATATTCACTGTACAGAATATATACAAAAGAAAAATGAATATACAATTAGGAATTGCCTTTGTCTTCTTCTCTCTGCCATTATTTTGAAAGGATAAAATTATGTTGTTGCATTCTTCATTTCGTGCCGCCCATTCATGACCTGACCTATTCTCCTTGGTGCGGATTAAGTTCATATAATTAGTAAATTAGATAATCAATTGACTAATAATCAATTAAAATATTTGATGTTTAATTTTGCAATTTGAATAATTAATTTCAAACCTTGAATATGAAACAGTAACATAAAGAGGCCAATGACAATAGTTTTTAACTATGAAGAGAGAAATTTTATATGATGTCTTTCTAGAAAACCCAAAAAGAAAACACTTAGGCGCGCGCGCACACAGAATTGTTCTTTGTCTCCGGATTGGTGTATTTGCTGTGAAACTATAATTGAATTTAGGTTCAAAATATGATTTCAATCAACAGCATATAACAAAGGTTTCGGGAAAGATACGTTGCATAAGAAAAGGGTCAGTGACAGAATTACCAAAAGGTTTTTTTTTTTTTTTTTTGACCTGAACAGAATTACCAAAAGGTCAAACTCTACAATATCGAAATTTCTTCAACAACAATATTATTAAGTAGCCAGTAATATTTTTTTTTCAATTTAGTAAAAAGGTACTCTAGGGAAACCAATAGATACTTTTTACAAATAACTAATTTAACTATTTTTTATATTCTTTTTCAAGTAACTAATTTCTTGAGTTGTTAAAAGGCATATCAAAACTCATGTGCTGTCAATATATCAATACAAATACAAAACTTACTGATCCGTAGAGTCATAGCCAGATATATTTGCAACTTCTGCTAAGGCATCTTTCCATCTTTGCACCTTCTCTTTGTTATCAGCAAATCGCTCACCATGTTTTTGAAGGGCAAGAGCAA
The DNA here is from genome assembly GCA_006871305.1 of Vachellia collinsii. Taxonomy (NCBI): domain Eukaryota; kingdom Viridiplantae; phylum Streptophyta; class Magnoliopsida; order Fabales; family Fabaceae; genus Vachellia; species Vachellia collinsii. The sequence continues at coordinate 31,401 of QFDD01000953.1, forward strand.
AGATCCCTCTTTGATTACGCACATCAGATGGATCAACCTTATAGAAGATTGGGATAACTTGTCTACCCAAAGATTTCTTAGCTTCAAGAATCCTTTGAAGTTCATCCAAACACCAACTAGAAGAAGCATAACTTTCAGAGAGAATAACAAGAGAGATGAGAGATTCATCAATTGCCTGTAGGAGTTGATTAGAAATAACCTCTCCTTTGTTGAGCTCATCATCTAAAAAAGTTGAGACCTCTTTGTTTCAGAGCAGCATATAAGTGATCTGTGAAGCCTTTTCTAGTGTCTTCTCCTCTGAAGCTCAAGAAAACATGATACTTCCATGGTTTGATTATTGTCGTTGTAGATTTCATGAAAGAAGACGAGAGACAGACAGCTTTAGCAATATGATTAAATGGGAAGTAAAAAAAAAAAAATCAATGATTAAGTGGTGGCATTAGGTACATGCTTTTGCTTGGAACTTCTAACGTTTCAGCATTTTGCCGTGTCATTAGGTATATGCTTTTGTGGTCTTGTTCGGAAAGTGAGTGCGAAACCACCGCTCCTGTGATGATACGTTACTTTCAACATGTTTTATATAAACTAAAAAAAATCTTAAACTACATTAATTATATCTTAAAAATTCAATAGTTTTTCAATTTTATTTTTATTTAATATCTGTGATAACATGTTAGAGTAAAGTCAACACATAAGAATAAAGGGTAAAATTGTATATTGACATAAAAAATTTAATTAACATAAGAAAAATGGGTAAATTTAAATGGATAAGCGGTTATAAGCTACTTTTTCAATGTAATTTATAATCTATGAGGTAAGTATTGCGAAGAGTTTTGCTTTAGTATTTTTCAACAAAAATTATAAAAAGAAATCTGACGTATATATTAACTATACTTAATCTGGCGGTTTTTCTTTGGTTCGGTTTCTCTCAGCGGCACTTCTCTCATAATCTCTCAGAATCTTTAAACCCTCTCCATTCAATGGACTTGAGCACTCAAAAAAGAGACACGTCATGTAACTATTATAATTGCTTCTCGACTGTTACTTTTGTTATAATCTCCACCGTCCGTTGTTACAAGCAGCATGAGAGGAAGCCGTTTGGGTATTGTTTGTCATCTTCATCTGAAACGTTGAAGGTTGACAAGCTTCATCTGGATCTCGAATGTGGTGGGAGCAGAGGCCGGTCCATTCGCCGGTGGGCTAACTGAGGACGTATTTGAGGGGTTCTTAACGTGTTTTAAAGATGGACGGCCACGATTTAATGACATCAATGGTGGTTCAAATGAGCTTCTGGGAGATACTGAGGAAATGCGCCGCTGAGGTAATCCGTTCCCGTTGGAGTCCATGTACAGAAAATGACTTTAGGAAAGATACTCACAATCTTTAAAAAAAAAAAGAAAAAAGAAGAAGAAGAAGAGAAGAACAGAGAAAGCAAATGTCACTGGTAATATTAATAATGAGCAGAAGTAATAAAGCAACTATAACAGGAATAGAGGATAATTGGTTACTTGGGTCGTGGCAAGTTCATCTTGATCCATTGTTTGAATGATGGGAAGGGAAAATCGCCAAATCTCTTAATCGTAACATACTGAGAAGCCATCAATATCGTAGTCAATGCAACCCCTTGTCTCAAGAATCAGGTCAAGAAAGAAAATTATTTTCTGATCTGAAAGTGAGAAACTGAGAAACTTGGTGTGAATGCATGCGCCTATTCAATTTTTATATCAATAATGAGTGTGTTTAATTTGAAGAAGCTAAGGGAATTAAGTCATGTACTTAAATTGTTCAAGGGTGGTCTTCAAGTATGCTTGGGTGTTTTTTTAAAACCATAGTTTGACTTTAAAACCATAATTTTAAAAAGGAGTAAATAAATATGTCTCAAAAATGTAAAATAGATGTTAACTCTTAAAATCATGGTTCTATGTAAGTTATACAAACATTATCTGATTCTGCAAAATAGTTTATAACCCTCAAAACCACAGTTTGGGGTTGGAAACCATGGTTTTTCAAAAAGATATTCTTTTCAGTTTTTTCAGAAGCTATTCTCTAAAATCTATTCTCTAAAATAACTTTTACACAAACCGAGACAAAAGCTATTCTCCAAAAGCTAATTCAAATATACCCGAAAGGTCAATGTCGTTCATATAATTTAGCAAATGCCTCAATTATAGAATTGCAATTTCAACAACCTCAGGTTAAAAAAAGAAGACCCAAATAAACAAAGAAGACGTATTGGCACATTTCCACTATTTTAATTGACACAAGTTTCTGCAACGCGTATTGATTACTAATGCTTTTGTCTCAACATGTTGCTCTTAATATTTTCAGGTGATTGTTCTCATGTTGAACCTTTTGGGAAGGCTCCGAGGGCTTGAACAATACTATTATAGTTTTATAGCCCCCTCCATTAGTTAATGTGCTCAATAGTTGGATATTAATATAGTATGGCACATACATTTTGCATACTGTGATGCACTAATATTGTTAACTATACTATTACTGTATTGTTCTGGGAGAAGGTTGGAGGCTTCTTGGTTGATTACTGTGAATTTATGTTTTGGATCGACAATAATTTTAGAAACGTGAAGAATTTATGATTATGGTTGGCCCGAGTTATTGTGCCATAGGCCTAACTGATACTGTTGATGGTCGGAAACAAAAATTTCTCCACTTTTAATTTAGTAACTGATGCAGGAGAACCTTTGGAATATGAGATGGCAATATGCACACCCTAGTATCAAACATATAAGGATAAGGAGGTCGACAGAGATGGAAAACGGGCCGGCCTAGACCCAATTAACAATGGAGACCTATTTTCTTTAGTCAAGCCCGTTTGTTCGCTGGTTCGGGTTGGCCCCTGGGCGTCAAGCATGTTTAACAATAAAATTATTAATTTAAGATATAAATATTATCATATAATTAAATGTTTTATCTTTTTTCATAAATAGAATAAAGAAAGCTTTTGCCTTGTTTTATCTTATTGTTTGCATAGTCTACACAATATTCAAACATCTTCAAATACATTTGGAGAATTGTTTTCTTTGTTTATCTTACATCAATAAAAATGATTCTATCGATATCATGTAAGGGAAAATATATTTACAAAAATATGAAGAACCAAATGAAATATTGTTGAAAATGGAGTAAAAAAGAAGTATTGTAGATAACAATAAGGAGGTAGACTGAACTTAGCTAGGTTTTGAAATCGAACGGTTGGGCAGTTCCTACATTCTCCCATTTTTTTAACCGTTGAAGTTATAGATATTATACGCTTCTTACGCCCACTTTTAATATCATCCATAACTATTTTCGATCTATCCTTTAAGAGATGAAGATGATATATTTCTATTTGAGCGTGCAGGTTTTCAATATGTAAGTAGCTTCCCTCATCATATGCTTGATGATTAGGCATTAAATAAAATTTTGCTCTTTTGCAAAGGAGTGAATAAGCAATAATCGCCCTGCTGCATTATAATATATTTTGGACCTAAAGAAGAAGAGACCGGATAGAATGAAAACCGAAAATATCCAACACTAAACTATTCTCAGGTCTCAAAATATTTGATATTCCCGAAGAGAGCACAAAACGAAAAAGGCAGATTCAAGACCCATTGGACTTTACTCCGAGGATGGACATACATGAAAAAATGAAGGTGGTCATGGATTTGTTCACAGGAATTTTGCTGAGCAGGGAAAAGGGGGAATATTAGATCGAAAGGGAAGAAGTCTTATTCAAAATATATAAAAGATGGTCATTTGAGAGGAAAAAAGATAGACAGCAATTTTTACAGGTTCACAGGATATATTCAGTATAAAAGAGTTGGTGCATTCATTAACCGTTGGATTGGGTTAATAGTTTATTAGCAGGTACTCAACTTCTAATATATTATTCTGAACGGTGGGATATTTTATTTATTGTCTGGTATAAGAGATATTGAGCTCACACAAAACTCTATTTTCTAAGTATTTTCAACTTTCTTATTCTCCATTATAAGCTTGTAGCTTTAATTGTTTGGTTGGTTAGTTAGTTTACACATATTTGTGTATATGGTTGTAACTCTCTTATAGCCCCATTATAATTATAGTGGATCTTATTTTCTTTGGTTTGAATGATCGTATGGTGTGTTTTTCCATGTTAATAATTATGATATTTCTTATACTATTTAATTTCTGCTATATATTTATTTGTTTTCTTGGAAACACTTGTAAGTGATAGGAAGATTTAAAATCCGCTTTACCCTTCCTATCACATTGCCTCTCCTAGCTTCCACATGCTCTCATACAACAAAAACAGTAATCAACGACGAACCAGTTAATTGCACGGAGCAAATTAAAGCACATTGTGACGCGTGTTTGAAACGAAACGGTGACACCTTCTGTTGATGCCGAGTTCAATTCCACATGCATCATTTTGTTATTTTGTGACTAAAAATAAAAATTAACTAAACAATAGTTAGCGTGATTTAATTTCACGCACAATTCTGAAAACAACTTTAATTTAATTGTACTGCATCTGATAATGACGTAAACTGTTTATGTTAAATATAGTTAAAAATAAAATCTGCTTTTGTACCAAAAAGAAAAACATATGCTGTCGACTGCAAAACAGTCACAATTTTAAAATTTCAAAACGGAAATGGGGTGCTAAGAGGAGAAAACTCAGCCACTTTTTTTTAAAAAAAAATTAAAATAATATGATATAAGTTTTATTTTTACATTTTTTTCATCTCAGTATTTTTTTAAAAAAAAAAAGTAACATTAAATTCTATTTTCTTAAAATAACAACACTTAATACATTCAAAACTAGCATACATGTTTTATTTTTTTATGTCAACTATCTATTATACTATATTTAAAATTACAATAAAATATTAATACTTATATATTTTTAAATTATAAGAAAATGGAATGATATAATATTATTTTTTAGGTCAAAATAAAATAATATTGTATAGTGAAAAAAAATTTCATTGTATTTTATTTTTTTATAAATCATTTTTTTTGGCTGGTTGACAAGCTGTGGCGGGTTTGCCAGCCCGTTGAGGGCTCTTTCAGCTCACCTCGTCCAACCTGTGGGTTGAGACGGACCGTCCCGCAACTATCACTATCGATGTACCATCCACTTCAATCAAACGGTATGAACAAAATTACAAATACAAATAATACAGAAATTGATTATATACAATCAAATAAATTAATCAAGCAAATAGCAACCAATTCTGAAAAATATATAGTAATACAGTCCTTAACACTGGACTAGAGCTTACATATTAACAATAAAAAGTTCAAAATGATGTTCGGACGAAGGCAAACAAGACACTTCCAGTACCAAGACGCACCACTTCACTGATCATAGTCTGTCATTATCTTTTAGTCCCTCATCGCTATTGTTTGGTCCTCTGCGCCCAATTTTTCCCCTATCAAACAGCCATTTTCCAAATTTAACCCAATCTCCTCCACTATCTACAATTAAAACCAATTAAGTTGATAATTAAGACTAATCACAATGAATAAAACAAAAATGCCCGTTTAACACTGTTTTGTTTTACTCACTCTATGACACTAATTCATCAAAAAATATGCAATAATGCCCACGTAACTTGAAACAAAAGCTCTAGAATGGTATGAGAAATTATAGTCAAATATGAGCTTATCAAGTGCTCTAAATTAAGACTCTCCATGGACACAAATATTGGTGAAGGGGGAGATTTCACTGAAACTTTAATTCATTAAGCCAAATCCAAATTTTTGTTCTTTCTTCATTCATTGGGTGCCTTAATTTCAAATCCAAATCCCCACAAATGTTTTGTTGATTTAGCTTAGTCTTTCTTTGGTTGGTGAATTAGAATTTTTATTTTTTCCGGTTGATTGTCGAACTTCGGTCGCTAATTAATTTATTGAAAATT